>CM059875.1:39685737-39948216 GCA_030490815.1 Acer saccharum
GCACAAACATCCCCTGTAAAACGTTGACCGAACGTTAATCGTGACACTCCGTTGATGGAGATCATCCATCTTAGATGAAGGTGGAGATCTATACTCTAACTACTCTATTATTTATTATTATTTATTTATTTATTTTTATGAAAATTGATTTCTATTTTTTTTCTGGAATTTGATTGAAGATGAAGATTGGTGAATGGGTCGAGTTTGATTGCTTTTTTTTTTTTTTTTTTGATTTGTGTGTTTTTGGATCTCGAAATTTTCCAGATTTGTGGATTTTGTTTTGAGGATTATTGCTTTGTGGATTTTGTTTTAGGGATTATTGATTTGTAATTTTCTTTTGGAATGGATTGAAGAAGAGAGAAGAAGATATGAATTTAATGGATGAGATTTGTGTTTTAGGATTGATTTGTGATTTTTTTTTTTTTTTTTTTTTGGAATTCTATTGGATCTCCATCAATTTGATTGTATGTTCAATATCTGCAAAGGTAGTCCAAGAAACTGAAAACTGATATTGGTGGTCTTAAAGCATCCTTGCTCAGAGAGATATCAGGAATCAATTTAAAGCAAAAGGAGGAATAATCAAGTTTTATCACCCATCGGTAGCCGGCCAGTTTTCAAGAAGATAATGCAGGTTTATATACAAAGAATGATTGAATGAATTGACTTTTTAGTTTAATTATTTTCTTTTAATTTTTAATTATATATTAGTATATTACTTTCAAAAAACAGTTTTGGTTTTTTATATTTTAATAATTTTTTTAATTTTCTTTCAATTTTTTTCCCTTTTTTATAACTTTTATAATTCTTTATTTTTTAATAATTATTTTTTATTTAATAATTAATTATAAAGGGTAAAATGGTCAATTTGTATTTTCTATCGTGTTTGACTGTCAAAATTAGGGTTAGAGAGACCAAATTGATGTATTTATGAAAAGTGAGGGACCAAGGGTCCTAAAAAAGCTAACACGCTTAAAAAGTTGATATTTCCCCAAAACTTAGGGACTAAAATGATAATACCCCCTAATATTAAAAAGAAAAGGGTGAAATTTAAAAGTAACAAAAAAATTAGGGGCTTTACTAATTTTATCCAGAATTAATATTTTGATTGTTTCTATCGGACAATCCACTTTTGGGACAAAAGTGCCCTTCATTAAAAAATGATTAAAAAATGAAAGGAGTAAAAAAAAAAAAAAAAAAAGATAAACAAAACCACAATGAAAAAGCAAGCAGAGTAAAGAGAATAGTGTTTGAAATAAAATAATAAAGTTGTCGGTGTTGCATATAGACATGTAAATAATATAATCAAAAGAAAATAAAATAAGCAAAAGAAAAGGTATCGGTGTTTGAAATGTACAAGAAACAACGAGAGAGACCAGAGGAGAGACCAGACACGGCCAAGAGTGACGACCAAGACACGGCCAAGAGATCTCAAAGAGACCCGAGAGACCATGGAGAGACGAACGAGAGTGACCACCAGAGAGAGACGAGAGGCGATCGGCTTGGATTTGAATCAGCGGCGACGTGGAAGAAACGCCAAGAGATCTAATTTTTTTTGTGTACTGCTTCATAAATTTGAGTTTGACAGTTAATTAGCTTTTTTCTTTTTTTCCTTATTTTGTCAATTTTTGGTAATTTGTTGCTCTTGGATCTTTGTTGACATTTGTTTTGAGGTATGTAATGTATCTGAATAGGTGTGTTTAATTGTGTTTGCCGGTGTGTTTAATTGTTTCTGCCAGTGTGTTAGGCGTTATGTTTAATTGTTGACCCGGTATGTTTAATTGATGATATCCGGTGTGTGTTTAATTGATGCCACCCGGTGTGATTAATTGATGCCATCTGGTGTGTGTTTAATTGATGCAACACAAATTAAACACACCAGTGCAATCCAATTAAACACACTAGGGTAACCTAATTAAACACACCATTGAAAAACAATTAAACACACAAGAACAACCCAATTAAACACACGGGCAAATCAATTAAACACACAAGGATAACCCAAATTAAAAACACCAGGGCAATCCAATTAAACACGCCATGACAACCCCAATTAAACACACCATGTCCTTTGTACAAAAAATTACATATTCCCCAGAAAGAGATTCTTGTGAAGTTGATTATTTTAGATTGCTTGATAATTGATAAATGTGGATTGGATGGTGTGTGTGCAGCGCAACCGCAGGCAATGGTAGCTTTTCAGGGTCAAACAACGGCGGCAATGGGGTCAAATAGTGCAGATTTCAGTGGCTGTGATAAGATTCCTAGGACGATCTTTTTTTTTTGCCCTTATTTACCATTCATCTGTTCTTTGTAATTTTACAAGTAAATTAGGCTATTGAAGAATGTCTAAATCCAATTTTTGATGGAAACTGTGAACAAAAGTCAAAGACCTTTTTTGTTTTCGTTGAGATAACATGTTTAGGCATTTAGAAGCAGTCCTTTCTTGTGAATATGTTCTATTATTGTAGTGAACTAGCTATTATCATTGTTAATCAAATATTCAAAGTAGATTAAAATTCTTGTGTTTTCGAGTGAGTCACTATTGCTCATTTTGTAGTATTTTAGAACAAATTGAATTTGTGTGAGGTGTCTTTGAAATGACGCTGCAGAGGCTTCAAACTTTGAAATAAAGTGTATATACCATGTTCAAAGATCCTTTAGGACAATAAATTGTTCAAACTTTTCTGCTCTCAAGAATACTCTGTTTCACCACCCTAAAAGTTCCCCACTCATTTACCACCATAAGTGATTACCAATTTCGTCAGGTCCATTCCTGCATGTCAACAAATAAAAATCTCACATTTAGATTGAAATATATTAAACCTGCCACATATTAAACACATCAATTCAACCAAATTTAACACACCAGTGTCCTCAATTAAACACAAACCTATTTTGAACCCAATTAAACACAAATTTATTTCAAATCCAATTAAACACACAAGTTCAACAACAATTAAACACACACATATTTCAAACACAATTAAACACATCAAATCAACCCAATTAAACACACCAGTTGAACCCAATTAAACACACCAGATCGACCCAATTAAACAAACTAGTTGGACCCTAACAAACACACCAATTGGACCAAATTAAACACACAATTATTTGGTACAAAATTAAACACACCGGTTCAAGCCAGTTAAACACACCAGTTGGGCCAAATTAAATACAACTAATTGGAACAAAATTAAACACACCGATTCAAACAAATTAAACACACCAGTTTGACCAAATTAAACACACAATTATTTGGAACAAAATTAAACGCACCAGTTCGAACAAATTAAACACACAACTATTTGGAACAAAATTAAACACCCCAGTTCAACCCAATTAAACACCCCAGATGTCATCTTCTTCAACCCAAGTTCATGGCATCTACCGCAAATGAAGACCCAATCTATTTCATGCCTTCAAAACTAATTAAACAAAGGTTTTGATTACATACCTCGAGAAGAAGGACCATATCCAGCTCGATTTATCACTGAAATACGAAGCCAAATCCACGAACAAACTACCGATGTGGGTTTTAAAAAATCTGAAGCCATTAATCACTAAAATCCGAAGCCAAATGCGACAAATCCGAGCAAAAATCCGAAGCCTATATGGGTTTTGTGTGCATTAAAGAGCAAAAAAAAAATTGGATTTCGTGAGAGAAAAGAAGCTCACATATGTGTTTCATGTGTGGTGGCTTGAGAGAAAAGAAGAGAGAACATGTTCGAAGAGAGGCGTCACGTGAGAGAGGAGAGCAAAGAAAAGAGAACTTGTCTGAAAGAAGAGAGAGAAGACACATAGTTTGAAACAAAATGAAATAAACAAAATGCAATTTACTCTCTACAGTGTATTATTTGATGGAAACAATAAAAATGCTAATCTTGGCTAAAATTAGTAAAGCCCTTAATTTTTTGGTTACAAATAGGGTTGCACATTTTCCCCCGGATCCCCATTTCCCCGCTTCCCCATCCCCATTTGGGGGAAATTTTTTGGGGGAAAATGGGGAAATGGGGGGGGATGGGGATGATTTTCATCCCCAAATTGAAATGGGGATGGGGATGGGGAGACCCACCCCCATCCCCATTTCCCCATTTTCCCCATTAATATAGTGAAATGGGGATGGGGGAACCTCCCCCCATCCCCATTTCCCCATTTCCCCTAAAATATTATAAAAATAATTATATATATATATATATATATATATATATATTGTAATGCATTTTCTTTGACATTATTTTGTAATGTATATATATATATATATATATATATTTGACATTATTTTGTAATGTATTTTCTTTTGCATTTGTAATGGAATTTTTTATTTTATTTTAGTTTAATTTGTAATTTTCAACCAAATGGGGAGATGGGGGAATGGGGTAAACGGGGAAACGGGGAAAATGGGGAAATGGGGATGGGGATGGGGATGGGGGGACCTCCCCCCAAAACTCCCCCATCCCCATTTTCCCCAAATGGGGAAATGGGGAGGGATGGGGAAGGGTTTGAGAAGTGGGGATGGGGATGGGGGGACCTATATCCATCCCCATTTCCCCAATGTGCAACCCTAGTTACAAAGGGTTATTTCCTCGAAAGGGGAAAAAGAAAACAAAATATTTTAAAAAGCATAATTGCAATATGCACGGCTTATTACATCAATTCAAGGACATACGTTGAAGTAGATGAAAGGATTATTGGTGCAGCTCAAAAGATGTGAATTAATATTCTGAAAATTGCCTGGTAAATACCTGAAACAGCACCAGATTAAAATCTCCATATAGAACAGTCTCAGCTTGAGCTTCATTTGTCAACATCAGAAATTGAAAATGTAAAAAACATAAAATATATATAGAAAATGAATAGATGTGTGCTCCATGAATATGCATTAAAGAAACTGAAAAGAATTGGTAAAAGTAAAACTGTACATCCAATTTCAAATGTTTGCTATTCAATAACCCAATTGAACTATGAAAATGTATTTTTTTTTTTTTTTTTTCAATAAGAAACGAAAACTAATATATTAAAATGATACACTAAAGGTGAATCGGCCCTAAAATTTCAGAACTGAACATTAAATACTGACCCATAAATTATGACCAAGGATCGATTGCTTTCCAATTGTTAGGTGTTAGAACTTAGAAGAGTCAGGGGTCCTTTCTTTTTTGCACTTAATAAGTCTAAATCGGTTCTCTCGAGTTGTTTTGTTTGTTTGTTAGATGGTCAAATAACTTTAAAATAACTTAAAAATACCAACAAAAAAAAAAATTTAAATAAAAAGTAAAAGAACATGGTTTTTCACTAAATTCAAAATCAATGTATCACATTTATAATATTTCCTTCCCAAAATAACCCTCCTAAAGATAACATATTTCCAATATTATTATTAAGAACGACAATCATGGTCTTGTACTTATTAAGAAGAACAACAATCATTCTATATCTACACATCTCTGTAAAAAAAACAAAAAATACAAAATTTATTCCATCTCAATTAAAATAAAATTTAGAAAATCTTCATTATAGCTTCATAAATAAGAAAATAAATAAATCTAACTAAAAATAAAATTAAACAAAAAAAAAAAAGGAGCAGATAACTTCCACCCCCTCGTGTTGGACTATACTGTTTACAGGTTTATCATTGCCAGACAAATCAAATAAATTGAAAATAAATTATTATTAAAAAAAACTAACAGCAGTGGCGGTCACTAGAAATTGGAACATTTCAAGAGAAATGAGCAAGTCATATTAGGCTATGGTTTGAAAGTTTGATTATTTGCTAGGTGAGGAATGAGTAATGTTAATATAAAACATAGAATTTCTACTGATTGCAATATAATCGTGAATATATATATATACAGGGGTGGAGCCAGGATTTTGGTTTTAAGGGGGCCAATACAAAAATTATTGTTCAAGGTCGATCGCACAAGACAAATGTAACATGTCCCTCTTTTATATATAAAAAATCATTTATAATTAAATTTATCTTATTTTTAGATCAAATTACATTTCAATTACATAATCAAAAAGTTTGTGTGAAAATCGTTTTTCTTCCTTTTTCGAAACTGATGTCCAATTTATTATTATTATTTTATACAAATCCATGTAAATCTAAGTTTTTTCTACAAGAGATCTTGCATTTTTTTTATTTTTTGGACAACACTTGGGTGCTGACTGGTCAGTACCCAAAGTACTGACCAACCCAATGGTTGGTTGCCACGTAACCCAAAGTAAGGAGAAAAATGTAAAAAGTGAAAGAGTTTTGGTTATGTAGCAACACCCCATTGGGTGGTCAATATACTTAGGTAATGACTAGTCAATACCAAGCATTTTCCTTTTTTTTTTTTTTTTTTTTTTGGGTGTATTTTTGGGAACCAACAGCTAAAACCTCTAGTCAATCACTCAATCAAGTTTTATTTAAATTTTAAAATTAAAAATTATTACCCATGTCAGACTACACAATGCCCAATGCTCTCTCTCCTCTCTCAAGTTCTTTATTTCTTACACCGTCTCTAACCTCTAGTCTTTAACCTAGTAACCTCTTCTGTAAATATTATCCACCATTTTCAATTGCAATTGATTTCATTCTTTCTAGAGATTATTATCGTTGATCAGGTCATCAAAACCTCTTGTTTTTGCAAGGCTACCATACCAAAAACATAGTGATACAGTAATAATCTTTCCTATTTTATTTTTAATATTTATTTTCTTAACTGAAAATTCAAAAAATTGAAATTTCTTGGGCGGGGGGGGGGGGGCCATGGCCCCTGTCGGCCCCCCTCTAAATTCGCCCCTGCACACGTGGGAGATGAAGTGGAAGATCAGATGATCATTTTCAAGAAATTGAAAAATTTGGTACCTGATTGTTTACCAAGCCTTACACTTACAAGCTTCCACTCGGGGAATTGTACTGTTGAATTTCCATCCTTGCAACATTTATTTGTGGTTCAATGTCCAAATATGAAGATCTTTTCTCAAGGAGTCCTAATCACCCCAAAACTAGATAGAGTACAGACAGATGAATTCAAATTTGAAACAAGGATGAAACAGAGGATGGAGTAGGATTTGAAACAACAGAAGATGAATTGAGTGGAAATATGATCTTTTTTATCCATTGACCATGCTTTTTGTGGTTGCAAATTTGTTTGATTAGGTTTTTTTGTAGAAAAAATGTTCATAAAAAATTCCGATAATAATCAAAGTGAAATTTGATTGTAAATACATTAAGTTAAGCTAAGATTTTAATTGCAGTCCATGGAATCAATGCAATAATTTCAGAATCCAGTGATTTTGCGTCGTTCACTCTTTTTTTTTCTTCCTTCCAATTAAGAGCTGATACCATTCATGTTTTGATCATTAATATCCTATGCTTTATAATTATAGAATGCTCAGAATGAAGAGTGAAGCAGTTCTTCACAGACAAGTCGGAACATTGTATGCAGCTCATACTACTCCAACAGAAAACGGTTTCTGCTTCAGGTGTTCTCTTTGTTTTACTTTTTCCTTCAGAAGAGTTTACACAATTTATGTTTCTTGATTTATAGTTGAACAGTTGAGAGCTTCATGTTCTAGTACTCTAGTTGTGTACTTGTGTTTCATGCATTACTATTTGTGTTATCAATATTGAATTTTCTAGTCTATTTTCACATTTTATGATGAAATAATATTCTAGTTAGAATTCTAATGATTAATTCAAACAGTTATGAATCATGCTTTGATCCAGAATTGTTAAGGTCGTCTTTTGCATACAATCTAAATTAAACTTGACGTTCTTTTTTTCCTTTCAAATTCGTGATTGTTTGTTTGATATACTCCTCAGATTAATATATATATCGAATTTACCTATAGAGTCCTGTTTTGTTTAATGGTATTCAATCAACTTGAGTGCACGCTTGATAGTTTGTGGAGGGACTATACTTAAATTTATGAACCTGAATTGATGACTGAGAAGTGAGAACTAGCAGCCACACTGAAAGTCAGCTTCTACAAGACCATATTGGTGACCTCCAAGTCCTCCATCAAAATCACTAGGTCCATGTTACTCCCATTCATGGAGGTCTAGCGGTCAATTTGGGAGATCTCCAAAAGATTTTCTGGACTTGCCAACCTAAACTCTTGAACATTGTAATGTGTGAAGTTACCGATCATGTTCGATTGATAATTGCAGTTTATCTCTTGTTTGAGATTCAATTCTTGCCTCCAATTCATCCATAACTCCGAGCATTTTCCAAACTTAGCAATCTGAAAAATTTCATAGACAACATAGGACAGACAAATGCCTATAATTCTTGATTTGCCTCTTTATTTGTCACAGTAATATTACATATCTGATATCTCAACACCAGTTGAGACCAAAAACAACATGATAATGTCCTAAGTACTACTCTTTCAGTCCAATAACACACAAAATCATTACACTTGAAATGTTAAAACCTGAATCACACCTCAGATTTCAACTGAAAATATTTGTTGCCATCCGTGGTTTGCAATTTGCATCAAACAATCAAATCAGGATGCTTGACCAAGGCATGGAGAAATGCTCACAAAGGCTTCTTCAATAAGTGTCCTTTTCTTGCTCAGCTCTATACTACATCCTCCTGCTTTTCCACCTCTCTCTGCTCGAAGATTTCCTCGTCTTCGATAGCATGTATAAACATGCATGCAAATATATCCAGGCCAATAGAAAGTGGTAGTGGTTGCAGACCCATGCCGTCGGTCACGGCTGACCTCCAGCCATTGTAGGTGCATATTGTCCCTAATTTTCTAATTCCTTAGAACATTAATTAATATTTGTCATACAGCAAACAAGAACGAATCTATAAAATTACTATTAAACTGCTTTCAGATATGATTGAATTACAATATAAAAAAGTGGAAACAATAAAAACAATATATTTATGAACCGATTTCAATAACTAAGAATAAAAGAGTCTATTTATTTATATAAATACATATTGAACACGAAAATAGAATAAAATCGAAGATAATTAAAACCTAAACAACTGAAAAGAGTAACATAAATTGCTAAATTTATAAAACTACTTCAAACCCCATAAAAGTCATTACTATGAGGAATTAAACTGAAATTATTCTGGTCTAACAAGTTCTGATCATTAATGAACTCATTAGCAAAATAATCCCCACTCAAATCAATTTCATCAACCCTAGCTTGAACAATTTTCTTCAATTTTTCCATGGACTCCACGTATTGTTCAAGCTCATCCAATTCATTAAAATTTTCAATTTGTTGATCATCCCACCAAAACCCTCCACTACTAGAAGTACCACTTTTTTGATCCTTGCTCTTCTTCTCTTCCTCTTCTAGCCTCTTGAGTGACTCATTGTACTGGTCTCGGACCCCATTGAGCCGGTGGAGGACGTTCCTGCTCACCGGTCCTGGAGAGTGATCGTCTCTTCTGGTGAGGTATCGTTGGAGGACTTCGTTGGCGTCCATGTGCCCAAAAGTGAAAGGTTTGAGATGTGGTGAGAATAGGATTAATGCAACCTCAACACCACATAGCTCACAAAGCTCGGAAGCTTTGTTGAAAAGCCCTTTTTTTCTCTTGGAAAAAGTCACTTCTCTTTTGGCTTCATGTTCCACTCTCTTCATCTCTATCTTTTGACGACCTTTAGTCTTCTTGATACCATTCATGCTTGTTTCTTTTGCTTGTGATGGAAGTAATTAATCAAATTCCATTCTCAGAGAGAGAGACCATATTTATAATAAAATATATGGTGGATGCTTAGAGGGTTCTATAAAGATCAGACGGCTGTGATTGATTTACACGTTTAAGAATTAATTGATAATCAATCAATCGAGATCTTCTAAGATGCTGTTTTCCTTAACAGTGTTCTAAACATTTGCTGTGTAAAGATTTTTCGATTTTTTCTCATGTCCAGTTATGGCAATTATGATATTTTCTAATTCCTTAGAACATTAATTAATATTGATCAATATATTTTTTTCCTAATTGATTAATATTTCTAATTCCTTAGAGCACCAAAGCCTCGTTGACCCAATCAGTATCAGCCTCGTTGACCTGCCTTACTTGCTGTCAGTGCTGCAGCTATAATTTACATCAATATTACCACAATCAATAATCTTTTTATTCAATTTAAAAAAAAAAAAAAAAAACTAGCTTTTTTATTTTATTTAAAAGATATAGATAGGAAACAACCATCATAGAGCAAGTAACAAGTACCAGCTCAGGTAGGAGGATTATGAATGGCATATTTAGTCGGATACATAAGGCAAAGAGCGAGGTTCCATCAGTGGCAAGACCAGCTCCAAATAGGGTTGGCAATTTGAGGTCCCAAGCCCCAAGACCTCAAAAAGCCCTCATAATTTTAAAGGGCTTAAACCCAACCCAAATAACAATTTTATGTATGCGGGTAGGGCTTTACCCAAGCCCGCCCTTTGACCCGCATTATTACCTCTGATCTGGATTTGGAGATATTTTTAACAATTTTTATTTTTATTGAAAAAAAAAGTATTTAAAATTTAAAATTTTATTTATTAGTTTAAATATTTTATTTAAAATAAAATATTCTTTTTTATTTTACAGAAATAAAAAACCTAAGCCAAATGGCCATTCCACCAAACAATCAACCTACACTGCTCGCTGCCACCGCGTACCAACATCCACCATCGCTTTTCGCACTAGATATGGGTTCGTGCGCCGGTTGATGCTTTTCGCACTAGATATGTGCCTGTTTGTGGATCGTTTGTTGGAGACACAAGATCAAGTGAAGATCGACTTGGGTTTGGTTGGTTTCAGACGCTTGGGTTTGTGTCGCCACCGCCCGTCGACTTTCTAGTGATGGCGAGGGCCGCCGTGGTTCAAGGGATCCGTGGAAATTTGAACGACGGCGTGGGTCGCCGGTGCAAATCTCTCTTGGATCGGTTGGTTTATGTCGACGGTGGCTTCGAGAGTGGCTCCATCTAACCGTCAGAGGCAAGGAGGAGGTCGGCTAGTCTAGCGGCGATCGGAAGCGACGTCGGCATGAGGGTAGAGACCACCGATGATAGAGCTGAGAAGTTTTTTTTTTTTTTTTTTTTTTTTAGAAGTAGAGATGCAGATATGCATCTAAGAGGAAGAAGACAGAAGATGTTGTTAAACCTAATGATGTGGGTTATTTTGAGGGCTTAAAAATTAACCAGGTTAAAACCCTCAAACGGCCCACATTCATATGGGCTTATAATAAAGGGCTTAAAGTGAGCTTTTTAATGATGCGGTCTGGGTTTGAACCCGAACCACATCATGCGGGTAAGGGCCAAACCCTCTGGACCCAGCCCATTTTGCCAACCCTAGCTCCAAATACCATTGCCACCCACCAGAGTTTGCATGTGGTCTTGTTTGATGATTTGCAAAAAAGACTTGAAGAAAAACAAAAGAAAACAGAGAAAGCAGAGGAAAACGATGAACAGCAAAAGCAAAATTGTAATTGACTGAATAATTACATTTGCTGTATTACAACTGCCTTCCTGAATGCTCCTTGCTCAGCGCTATACTCCATCCTCCTGCTTTTCCACCTCTCTCTGCTCGAAGATTTCCTCGTCTTCGATAGCATAACCGTGCAAATATATCCAGGCCAATAGAAAGTGGTAGTGGTTGCGGATCCATGCCGTTGGTCACGGCTGACCTCCGGCCATTGTAGGTGCATATTGTCCCTTATTTTCTAATTCCTTAGAACAATAATTAATATTTGTCATACAACAAACAAGAATGAATCTATAAAATTACTATTAAACCACTTTCAGATATGATCGAATTACAACATAAAAGTGGCCGGAAACAATAAAAACAATATATTTATGAACCGACTTCAATAACTAAGAATAAAAGAGTCTATTTATTTATATAAATACATATTCAACACGAAAATAGAATAAAATCGAAGATAATTAAAACCTAAACAACTGCAAAGAGTAACATAAATTACTAAATTTATAAAACTACTTCAAACCCCATAAAAGTCATTACTATGAGGAATTAAACTGAAATTATTCTGGTCTAACAAATTCTGATCATTAATGAACTCATTAGCAAAATAATTCTCACTCAAATCAATTTCATCAAGCCTAGCTTGAACAATTTTCTTCAATTTTTCCATGGACTCCACATATTGTTCAAGCTCATCCAATTCATTAAAATTTTCAATTTGTTGATCATCCCACCAAAACCCTCCACTACTAGAAGTACCACTTTTTTGATCCTTGCTCTTCTTCTCTTCCTCTTCTAGCCTCTTGAGTGACTCATTGTACTGTTCTCGAACCCCGTTGAGCTGGTGGAGGACGTTCCTGCTCACCGGTCCTGGAGAGTGATCGTCTCTTCTGGTGAGGTATCGTTGGAGGACTTCGTTGGCGTCCAAGTGCCCAAAAGTGAAGGGTTTGAGATGTGGTGAGAATAGGATTAATGCAACCTCAGCACCACATAGCTCACAAAGCTCAGAAGCTTTGTTGAAAAGCCCTTTTTTTCTCTTGGAAAAAGTCACTTCTCTTTTGGCTTCATGTTCCACTCTCTTCATCTCTATCTTTTGACGACCTTTAGTCTTCTTGATAGCATTCATGCTTGTTTCTTTTGCTTGTGATGGAAGTAATTAATCAAATTCCATTATCAGAGAGAGAGACCACACTTATAATAAAATATATGGTGGATGCTTATAGGGTTCTATAAAGATCAGACGGCTGTGATTGATTTACACGTTTAAGAATTAATTGATAATCAATGAATCGAGATCTTCTAAGATGCTGTTTTCCTTAACAGTGTTCTAAAAATTTGCTGTGTAAAGATTTTTCGATTTTTTCTCATGTCCAGTTATGGCAATTATGATATTTTCTAATTCCTTAGAACATTAATTAATATTGATGAATATATTTTTTTCCTAATTGATTAATATTTCTAATTCCTTAGAACACCAAAGCCTTGTTGACAGCACTGGCTCACCCAATCAGTATCAGCCTCGTTGACCTGCTGCTGCAGCTATAATTTACATCAATATTACCACAATCAATAATCTTGTTATTCAATTTCAACTAACTTTTTTATTTTATTTAAAAGATATTTGTATAGTTTTATTTTTAAATAATTTGAATGGCAATAATTCATATATGTTTCAAGTTGATGTTTATTCAGCTCAACTTGAAAGGAAAGACCTTTGAGCTGTAGGTTGATTAGTTGAAGAAAAACCATCGTAATCATTCTTCCATCTTCTTACCCTTCAATCGACTTACAATTGCGTATCTCAAGTTTTTATAGTTGCACAAGACTTTTAACCACAAAATACGAAAACCATGTACAAGCATCTTATCCAAAAATAATAGTATTTCTAACAGTTGATTACTATGAACTTAGCTCCAGATTGACTTGACATATTCAAAAACCAAAATTTGTAATTTCCATGATTCAGAAAAATTGGAGAGAGAGCGAATACATCCCATCCAAAACAGAGCACATAGATGTAATGGAACCACTCTGCATTCTTCTTTCAATTCATTAAAATTATAGATAGGAAACAGCCATCATAGAGCAAGTAACAAGTACCAGCTCTGGTAGGAGGATTATGAATGGCATATTTAGTCGGATACAGAAGGCAAAGAGCGAGGTTCCATCAGTGGCAAGACCAGCTCCAAATACCATTGCCACCCACCAGAGTTTGCATGTGGTCTTGTTTGATGATTTGTAAAAAAGACTTGTAGAAAACCAAAAGAAAAAAGAGAAAGCAAAATTTGTTATTGACTGAATAATTACATTTGCTGTACGAGACTTTATACAGTCTTAACATTACAAGGACATTTACAACTGCCTTCCTGAATTCGCGGTAACGGAAGAATCCTATGTGTTACTTTCATTGGCTCCAGCTGATGCTGACATGTCGAGATAGTTACAGTTGTTCTTGATCAGCTCCACCTGAAGACTTGAAGAGCTGAGCTGATACTAAACTGCAGTACTACTTGATCCTCTTTTCATCTGTGGCTGCTCCCCAACTTCCCCCTCCTCCAACAATTACAGTTTCTGTTCTTATTTATCTTTGTTTCAACATCTAGAATCCAAGTTATTAGTGCGATAAAATGCTAATTGTGAGCAAAATTATGATGCAAGGAAAACATGTTAATTTCTAGTTGATCATAAATATGCATAATTTCTAGTTGTCTATGCTCGAAAAACTTACAATAGTCCATATGAGGGTGCCATTAATTATCACGATCCAGAGCCCTTAAATCATATACACCCTATTTCGTTATTACATATCAATAGCTCAGAATAATTACACAGTAAAAAAAGCCATCAATATTTACTACATCAGTAAAAACGGGTTGTTTACACAATCTAAAGTTTCTAGAACTTCTTTT
Organism: Acer saccharum; assembly: GCA_030490815.1. Taxonomy (NCBI): domain Eukaryota; kingdom Viridiplantae; phylum Streptophyta; class Magnoliopsida; order Sapindales; family Sapindaceae; genus Acer; species Acer saccharum. The sequence continues at coordinate 39,700,085 of CM059875.1, forward strand.
ATACCCTTCACTGTCAACAGAACTTCTTTTGATGAAAAGTAATTGAAGTCTTTTGAAATTAAATAAGATGAGTTGATCATAAAGTTGGAAAGCAGTATCAGAAATTGAGCAATGGATAGTAGTAATAAATAAATGCAGAAGTTCACATACAAAGTTTTCAATTTTCAAACACAAATGGTCATGAATAACATCAGTCTTATAATTCTTTTGTCCAGCTTTGTAATGAAGGAAGACCTCAAATCTCTACTATAACAACTCTGGTAATTCTGCAAGTATAAATCAAAGCATTAGTATAAATATTTCCAAATTAATTATAACTCAAAATAACCTGTAAATGGCTTTCTCTACATTATTATCTAACAATTAAATAACTATTTTGGAAAGCTAAAACAGAAGTGTGAATGTAGCAGAAACCATTCAATTAGAGAATATGAGACATCATATATCACAAAGCACATGAACTTGCTTTATTAATTCCAGAATTCATATGCAGATGCACCCTCTGCAGTAGGAATAACTCTTTCCTTTTGAACTTCAAGCAAGAAATTAATCACCTCTCCTATAAAATTCACAAAATTACGACTGTTTTCTTTTTCTTCCTTATTTTGGCTGAATGTTTGCTCATCAAATAATCTATATAGATAAATGTAGCCGCTTAATTTCCCAGAGATCGATCAAATTGTCTTTTCAACAGAAATATGCATGCCCACCTTCAATCCAAGTGAACATGTATATTGACTTGAAACAGAATACTGAAAATTTGACAATGAAACATTTCTCATAAAGTATTGATTTTATCCCCAGTTAGTCAACAAGACAACAACACCACTACCACTTCAAGCAAGTCAGAATTTTTACTAATACCCACTTCTCATTTCAATCAAAAGATCATATAAACAAACAACAATTCTTTTATCATTTTATTTTATACAGATCACATTTTTACCTGCAACTTATCAAGATACTGAGGCTGTCCATGCCCTCTTCTGATAGTCCCATAGATTTTCCATGATCGATGTGGGCAATGATCGAAAATTTTCTGATTCTCTCAGGTGGGTACTGGGTCAAGTTTCTGATTGAATTTGTGGAACAAAACGAACGAGTCGGATTCAACAAAAGTTTGGTGGTGTTGGGTTTGGTCGAATCTGGGGTTTAGTGGATTGATTCTGAGGATTGAAGAGAGTGTGTGTTTGTGTTGTTTTAGGGTTTTTAGGCTCTGTACAGACCCGTTGTTTGGGGGGTTTTAGAAGAGAACGAAAAAATTGAGATGGTTTTTCCAAGGGGATGTGCGTTCAAAGAGGGAGATGACGTGTCATAGCACGTCAGCAGAATGAGTGACGTGCCCAGGAAATTCAGAGGAAAGGATGACATGGCGGGTGACATGCTGGGCCAAAGTGGGTGACATGCCCACACATCAGCGAAAAGACAGAAGAGTGCCCGAACACGTCAGCCAGAGGGTAGTGTCGTACCACGTCAGCAAGAGGCGAGGACGTGATATGCCACGTCGGTCAAAGTAGATGACGTGCTTACACATCAGCGAAAAGGCAGAGGCATGCCTAAGCACGTCAGCTGGGAGAAGAACTTGGGTGCATCCGATGCACCATGCATCTTCCACCCTGATGTTGCCACATCAGCAAAATTAAAAGATTTTGCTGATGTGGCAACATCTGGGTGGGGGATGCATGGTGCATCCCGCTGCACCCAAGATCTAGTCCGTCAGCTATAGGGCAGTGACTTGTCATGACACGTCCACGAGAGGTGGGTGACGTGATCCGAAACGTCAGCCAAAGTGAGTGACGTGCCCAAACACGTCATCGAAAGGAGGGTGTTTTTGTCTGAAAACAGAAGATAAGAGAAAGAAAATCGCAGAAATGGAGAATGTAGATCCACAAACGGCGATTAGAGTGGGAACTCTTCAAAGTTCAACGATCCTCTCCAACAATGGTTGTTAGGGTGAGTACATTTTCAATTACACAGAGTCCTCTCTAGGTTTCGTTTGATTTCTTTGTTTATTATCTTATTTATCACCAATCAATAATTTAGAAAATTAGGGCATTGTGTAGAACCAATTTTCATTAATTGATTGATTGATGATTGGATTGGAAATAGGTTGATTGATTATTGGATTTGATTTGAATATGTTTAGGCTTTTTAGTTTCATGGTAATCGTCTTCGTTTGCATGTTTATATATTTATTTCTCGTTGTTTTTGATTGACTGGACGACTATTCTTGCAATATGAGAGTTCTATTAATTTTATATTTTGAAACAGATTTAAGATTTTCTTTTAAAAGGAGAAAGTATAAAGAGAAAGAGAGCGGGAGAGAGACGGCAACAAGACGCAGTCACGCACACAGACACTTCGAGAGAGAAGCTAATAATGGAGATGGGCAACAAGAATACAGAACAAATGGTGGATGTTGGAAGTGTGGTGGAGGCCGTTTCCACAGAAGACAGTGATGCTCCTCTTTACAAGGTTGAGAGGCGAAAATGGCATAACAACATCCTTGATGACTTTGATTCCGCACTTCCGAAAGGTCTTGTTGTCAGCCTTTGAGTGTACACACTACACATTGTGGTGAGAGGAACAATGAGGTTCAGTTTGCTGGTGAAATCCAACCCTGAGGTTATTGTTATCGGCTGGAGGTTCCATCTGGTGATCAAAAGCTGTTCCACCGCCAAGTAGTGAAATCAGAGTCTGCGACCATTAAGATTCCTGAACTGGATTTTGAGATTCCACCAGAGGCTTAGTGCGGAAGTCTGTCAACTTTGGTATGAGCTGCAGATGAATTGCAGGCCCTTCAAGAAGAACGCAAGAAAGTGGACCTGCAAACTACTGAAGCTTGTGCTAAAGGCGATTCACCCTTCACTTTGATCCTTGATGATCCTGCTGGGAATGACTTCATTGAGAATCTGTATGCTCCCTCTCCTGATCCATCATTGAGTATCAAATTCTATGAGCAGCATGCATTGTTGGGGTATCTTGTTGATCCATCTCAGTCAACAGAGGAAGCCATCAGTGCTTCTGATCAAATGAAAAGAAAACCCCATGGATCAGTTGGAGCAGCAGCTGGCCACCGGGCCATTGCTCAGAGCAATAGTGCAGAAATTGCTGAAGCTTTATTCCGGCACTCAGCCCCTGAAGAGGTGATGATTTTCCCATCCACGTTTGGAACTTGTTCTGCCTATTGCGAGACTGGAATGTTTGTAACCAGGATTCCGTACTTCCAAGAAGTAATTTTCATGGCATTTACTTGCAATGCCTGTAGTTACAGCAATTCTGAGCTGAAGCCTGGTGGGCGGGTTCCTGAAAAGGAAAAAAGATTACTCTGTGTGTGAAGAACATTAAGGATTTAAGCCTGGATGTAATAAAGTCAGATTCTGCCAGTGTTGAAGTTCCAGAGCTTGACTTGGAATTGGCTGTCGTTACAACTGTTGAGGGGTTGATCACAAAAATTAGTGAAAGCCTTGAGAGAGTGCATGGATTTACTTTTGGAGACAGCCTTGAGGATTCTAAAAGAAACAAGTGGCTAGACTTCAAAGCAAGGTTGAACAAGCTACCGAGTCTGGAAGAATCTTGGACTTTAATTCTCCACAATGAATTAGCGGATTCTTTCATTGCGCCGGTGATTGATGATATTTAAGCGGACCACCGGTTAACATTTGAGGAGTATGAGAGTTCGTGGGAGCAGAACGAGGAATTTGGTCTCAATGATATTGACACCTCTTCAGCCGATGCTGCTTACAACGCAACTGAAGAATCATAAACAAGAAAATACAAGTAAACATTATTTTCTTTGTTTTGCCCCCTTAATGACTGCTGAGTGCTGAGTTGACAATTTGTATCATGTTCCTTTGATATCTTTTATTTTTCGTTAGTTTTGTAAGAATATAAGATGGGATTAATAATATGAATAGATCTTGTTATTTGGATTATAAGAATTAATAACAATCAGATGCAGAACTCATATTAATATTTCCTTTTGTAGATGTTGAATTCTTTGTATGTATCTGTGTTTGCATTACTGCTTGATAAATTAGTTATAAAATTTTGGAGTTGCTGTATGCTTATGCGTTTTATCTACTACTTGTACAATGTTTTGAGCATCTAATGTTGGATGATATGTTTCTTTTTCCTTTTGAATTTTTGTCTAATGCTCCTAGTTTTACTTAGCCATAATATTTGAAATGGAAGTGTTTGACCTTGTTAGCCGTGTGGAACAAAAAATATTTACTAGGAATGAAATATGAAGTATGCATATTATCATTAATCTCTTTTGAGTTTTGAAAGGTTTACAGTTTTTCTTATTCAAATATGTAAATTTCTGCGGGCCACTTATTCTAGTTGAACCAATGCAAATGCAATGCAAGCACTATCAGTACTATTAGTAATCAATTAGCACACAAGATACTTCTATTATGATCACAATATCAAATACAAATCCAATTGTATCATGAATAAACTCATGGTTTACGATTTTTAATTTCTCTCCTACATCAGGTAGGAGGATTATGAACGGCTATTTAGTCAGATGCAGAAGGCGAAGAGAGAGGTTCCATCAATGGCAAGACCAGCTCCAAATACCATTGCCACCCACCCACCCAACACAGTTTGCATGTGGTCTTGTTTGATGGTTTCAGAGTGAAATTCTTGCCTTCTAAGTAGGCAATATTTGTATACATCCTCTTTCATCAGTGGCTGCTCCCCAAATTCCCCCAACCAAGGCCACCAGGTCCGGCCTCCTACAATTACAATTTCTATTGTTAGTTATTTTTGTTTTAACATCTAGAATCCTAGATATTAGTGTGATAAAAAGATAATTGTGAAGCAACATCATTATGAAATGAAGGAAAAAACTAAAGTAGAACAATGAAGATAGAAGCAGATTTGCATTCCTACCATATCTGTCATCTGACTTCAACATAAATAACTTGATGAGCTGCAATGTTTAGCAAACTATATTGAAGAATCTGCCAACTCCGACTGTTTAATTAGTAGAAGGATCAGTGAAATCAAGTAGCTAACTGGATTTACATTTCTAAGGTCACGCAGCTAACGGTAAACATAAGCAGTTCAAAGGAAACGAAATATAATAAGAAAAATTTCCAGGAAATGCCCTCTGCAGTAGAAATAACTCTTTCCTTTTGAACTTCAAGCAAGAAATTAATAACCGCTCCCATAAAATTCAAAAATCCATGACTGACGACAAGGGTTGGCAATTTAAGGGCCCAAGCCCGCACTGGACCCAAACCCTCAAAATGCCCTCAAAATTTTCAAAAGGCCTAAACTCTGCCCATATCAGAAATTTATGTATGTAGGTAGGATTGAAGCCCAGCCTGCAAAAGTAAGGGTTTTACCCAAGCCACTATTTAGGCCCATTTCCTCCACTCTTTTACGTCTATTGAACTTGGATTTGGATCTAAAATTAAAAAATATATATTTTAATTAATAAATATTAACATAAATTAAAAAATAAAAATAAACATTTAAATTAATTAATATTAACATAAATTAAAAAATTTATATTACAAACCTTAACTTTCTCTCTTCTTTTTCTCTCTCCTATTCTCTTATTCTCAGATCTCCTCTCTAAGACTGCCACCCCACCGCTGAAGCCAGTAACCATCGCCGTCGATGCTAACAACCATTGTTGCCGCTGAAGCTGAACACCCCCATCCACCACCCACCGCGTGAAACCCCCTCCCACCACCAAAATCAAACCACCACCACAAGCCACCACGAATCCTAGGTTTCGCGGTGGCTAGCGGGAGATCAAGAGATGGATCAGAGAGAGATTGAGAAAGAAGGGAGAGAGATCAGCGATGACAGGAACGTGATGCGCTAGCGGCGGAAGACGTGCCGTGTCGACGGCGGTGGAAGACGTGCCATGTCGACGGCGACAAGAGATGAGGCAGTGACTAGTGAGCAGAAATGAGAGAGGCTGAGAAGGTTTTGAAAAAAAAAAAAAAAAAAAAAAAAAAAAAAAAAAAAAAAAAACTTATTTTTCTTGTTTTATGTGGGTCATTTGCGGGTTTCAAATAAGCCCTGGTCTAAACCCTTAACCGGCCCACAACTGATGAGGGTTTTTAAAAACCCGCAAATTTTGGACTTTTTAATGATGTGGTACGGGTTTAAACCCAGACCGCATCATGCGGGTAAGGGCCAAACCCTTTGGACCCGGCCCTTTTTGCCATCCCCACAATGTTTTCTTATTCTTCTCTATTTTGGCTGAATGTTTGCTCATCACTTAAACTATAGATAAATAGTTATCACCAATTAATTTCTCATAGATTGATCAACTGAAATATGCATGTTCACTTTCAATCCAAGTGGTCATTTATATCGACTTGAAAGAGAATAATGAAATTTCACATTGAAACATTCCTCATCAAATATTGATTTTATCCCCAATTAGTCAACAACACCATTACCGCTTCAAGTAAGCCAGAATTTTTACAAATACCCCCTTCTCATTTCATTCAAAAGATCACATAAACAAACAACAATTCTTTTATCATATATATATTTTTAATATAAAGGACACATTTGACCGGTAGCCACCTTTTTGTGTGTGTATATTTTTGTACATGCATGTTGCATGTAGGTTCAACTTAAGAACTTTGAGTCGAAATCTATGAAGCACTAATCTTGTAAATTGAGCGAAAGATTTTAGAAGAAAGTTGGTATTGTTGTAAATTAAAAGGTGAGAATGGAAGAAAATGGATATAAAATCAAACCTAAAGATGAAAAGATTTTTGTATGTCAGTCGATGTGAAGATAGTTCGCTATTAGAATTCCTATAGTAATTAGTATTAGTTTTAAGTTTTAATTAGGACTATATATAGGAATTAGGATTTCCTATTACAATTTAAATTACTTTCCTACATAACTAGGGATTGTTCTCTTCCTATATAAACAATTACCTAAATTCATTGTAATAATTCAGTTGTCTCCCCAATTCTCCCATCTGCCCTCCCTCAGTTTATTTTCTCTCTTCTTCAGAGATGGTTGCTGTCAAATGTAGTACTTTGGAATGTTTTTATTTTTATTTATTTTTTATTTTTTATTTTTTTTTTATTTTTTTTTATGAGTTATTAGCTATATATAGCTACATTGATTATCATGATTACAACTATGAGGCTATAGCGGCAGCGGCAACTTCCATCGTTGCTACTGCTGCTTCAGCAGACGCCTCTACCTGCACCTCCGTCGCCAAGCCAAAATCATCATTTTTGGCTTGTCCAAATATGGCCACCTGGCTATTGCTATTTGAATATAATGGCAGACCCTGTCAGGGCAAGAAAACGTCAATTTGGTATACATGGCCTTTGGCCAATAGACAATGCTGGAGCAACTATATAGAGAGATCCCAATGCGCCACTTGCTGTTCTACGTGATATCGTAATTTTCTTAAACACCCTTAAGTTTTTTTTTTTTAGTTGATATATTAGTCTTGTTTTAATTAACTTTTGTTTTTATTGTCTAAGCGATTTGATTGTTCTCTTTATAATTATATGGTAAAATACTGGCGATCTATACGTGGTCAAAACAATGACTTTTCTTTTTGGTCACATGAGTGGGAAGACCATGGTAGTGTGGATCCTACCAACAATGATCTTGTTATATATATATATATATATATATATATATATATATATATATATATATATTATAAAAAAAAAATTAAAAAAATATAAAAAAAACTATTGCATTGAGGAGACAGCGTAGGACAAATCTGTTGAAAGCATTGAAAAGTAATAAAATATATCTCGAAGAATCTTACAGTAAAGGTGATTACAAGATCTCCATGGAATTAAGGCTCAGGGTGAATGACAGTATAATAATGTCATGCCATAGGGGTTATCTGAAGGAGATGTATATTTGTGTTGATGGACAAGCTACACAATTCATAACATGCAATGCAAATGAGTTATCAAAAGATAACTGTGGTACTGGATTTTTTTTTTGGAAAGGTTTGTTTAAATCGCCTTGACAAAAAACTACAGACTTTGCAAACTATAATTGCAATTAGGCAATGATTCAAAGCATTTCATTTTACGCTGCTGGATGACAACAAACCAACTTCCAATGCATATCACAAAACCACCTCACAATCTCCAAAAACAAAGTCATTTTAGGGACGCAATGAACAACTGAGTCAACCCCAATACCTGTGGTTCCAGTTGTTTCCAAGCCCTCCCAAAAACAACTGAGTCTAGACATTCGACCTAGAATACAGCTCACCTTTGTTCACCGTTTCCAACCACCGCTCAATAAATACCCAATCAGTAGTCTGGTCAAGTAGCATCTTCCAATCATAATAACTATTGACTTGTGGATAATGCGTATCCAAATGTTTTTCAGCTATGTCAGTGGAATAGGACTCGTCAACCAAAGTGAATGGTAGACCACGCAAGCACCCCGACACGAATAGTGTGTGCAAAATACTTCCGACCATAGCCCCATATTGTGGTTTATGAATATGTCACGTTTGACCAGTAGTCACCTTTTTGTGTGTATATTTTTTTTTCTTTTTTTTTTTTACATGCATGTTGCATGTAGGTTTGTAGCCACCCTTTATGCTTCATGTTTGAGAAAAAAAAATTATGTTCAAGAATAATAATGATCTGCACCGAGCCAAAATCATCATTTTTTGCTTGTCCAAATATGGCCACCTGGCTACTGCCGTTTGAATAGAATGGCAGACCCTTTCAGGGCAAGAAAACGTCGATTTGGTATACATGGCATTTGGCCAATAAACAATGCTGGTGCAACTATATGGGAAATCCTAATGCCCTACGTACTGTTCTACGTGATATCGTAATTTTCTTAAACACCCTTAAGTTTTTTGTTTTTTTGTTGTTGTTGTTGATATATTAGTCTTGTTTTAATTAACTTTTGTTTTTATTATCTCAACGATCTGATCATTCTCTTTATAATTATATGGTAAAATGCTGGCGATCTATATGTGGTCGAAACAATGACTTTTCTTTTCGGTCACATGAGTGGGAAGACCATGGTAGTGTGGATCCTACCAACAACGATCCTATAATATATTTCAAAAAAAAAAAAAACTATTGCATTGAGGAGACATCGTAGGGCAAATCTGTTGAAAGCATTGAAAAATGATAATATATATTCCGAAGGATCTTACCGTAAAGGTTATTATAAGATCACCATGGAATCAAGGCTCGGGGTAAAGGACAGTATAATAATGTTATGCCATAGGGGTCATCTGAAGGATGCATTTATTTGTGTGGATGGACAAGCTACACAATTCATAAAGTGCAATGCAAATGAGTTATCAAAAGATAACTATGGTATTGGATATGTCACGTTTGACCGGTAGCCACCTTTTTGTGTGTGTGGTTTTTTTTTTAACATGTATGCTGCATGTAGGTTCAACTTAAGAACTCTGAGTCGAAATCTGTGAAGCACCAATCTTGTAAATTGAGCCAAAGCTTTTAAAAGAAAGTTGGTATTGTTGTAAATTAAAATGTGAGAATCGAAGAAAATGGATATAAAACCAAACCTGAATATGAAAAGATTTCCGTATGTCGGTCGGTATGGAGATAGTTCGCTGCATGTTAGAATTCCTATAGTAATTAGTATTAGTTTTAAGTTTTAATTAGGACTATAGGAATTAGGATTTTCTATTACAATTTAAATTATTTTCCTACATAACTAGGGATTGTTCTCTTCCTATATAAACAGTTATTTGAATTCATTGTAATAATTCAGTTGTCTCCCCAATTCTCCCATCTGCCATCCCTCGGTTTCTCTTTTCTCTTCTTCAGAGATGACAGCTTTGAGTGAGCTTTCTTTAGTAGATTTGGTGTCATCAAGATTCAAGAGGCTAAGGATTGTTAGTTATAAAAAGGTCAGCCTAAAACCCTAAATTTTGTGTGTTTCTGCTCTGTTTTTTGTGTAGAATTTGATTGGCTTTTTATTAGAACAAGAAAATGTTTCAATAAATCAAACATGAAGTGAAAATAATGAGATTTCATTTACAAATTGAAATGTGAAATGTGAAATGTGAAATGTGATTGTTTGCTTTGAATACTCTTGATTTTAACCGACATTATAATACCTTGCAAGCTTTGCAAAATTCGTAGGTGAAATTACTCCAATTTAATCCATTATTGTGCTTTTGAGATGCTTGTTTATGTAGTAAGATTGCATAATGGTGCTTGGAGGATTTTTTTCTAGTTTTACAGCAATGGCATGGTGCATTTAATTAGTGGTGTTTGTTGAAGCAGCCTCAAGTGCAATTGAATTCTCCTATGTTGTTGTTGAAATGCATATACATATTTTATCATGTGTAATAGGGATTTCTTGTTTTGATTTGTGATCAAAAAAGCTTTTTTTTTTTTTTCGCTTTCTTTTGGTTGTTGAAGAGTAACTTTTATGATAAAAACCAATCTGAGTCTATATACTTATCGAAGCCTTGTTCAAGTAGGAAGAGTTGAAATCTGTTGAAGACCTATTTACAGCTGAAGATTTGAAGTGGAAGAAATGCAGGGATAACATTTGAATGATTTGATTATTTTTAATTATATTGTGGATTGTATTTGAAGTTTAATTTTATTATGGATTGTGTGTGATCATATTTTATTTTTAATTGCATTTTGGACTTCCCTAATTCTATGTAATTGAAGTTATCTAGATTCAATTTCTGGACTGAATTTGGTAGGTTGGTAGCTATTTAGAAGCTACTTTTGATTATGGATTCACTGAATTTGGCAATAGTGACACACTAAATTTGGTAGCTATTTCTGGATTCAATTTGGCAGCTTATATGTTGATTATGTGGACAGATTTGATTATGTAAATAATGAGTTGTTTTAAATTTGGACTGCATCAGTTTCCTAAAGGCCCAATTACAATAATAGATGTTAAAAGGTAAAAAAGAAATGAAATATATATATATATATATATATATATATATATATATTAAAAAAAAAAAAAAAAACTGGGCCTAATAGGCCCAACAGGCCCAAAACCGAATTGAACCGAACCGAGAAAAGGGTGTTCGGTTCAATTCAGTTTTGGCCTTCAATACGGTTCGAACCGATTCAATTTTTTAAAAACCGAATATAACTTGGTTCAATACGGTTTTGGCCAAAACCAAACCGAACCGAACTATGCCCACCCCTACCTGCCGCTGCTTTGGCAGATACCTCCGCCTCTGCCTCCACCTTTGTTGCCGAGCCAAAATCATAATTTTTTGGCTTGTCCAAATATGGCCACCTAGCTATTGCCGTTTGAATGTAATGGTAGACTCTATTAGGGCAAGAAAACGTTGATTTGGTATACATGGCCTTTGGCCAATAGTTAATGCTGGAGCAACTATAGAGACAGATAGATCTCAATGCCCCATGTGCTGTTCTACATGATATCGTAATTTTCTTAAACACCCTTAAGTTTTTTTTTTTGTTTTGTTGATATATTAGTCTTGTTTTAATTAATTTTTGTTTTTATTATCTCAGCAATCTGATCGTTCTCTTTATAATTATATGGTAAAATACTGGCGATCTATACGTGGTCGAAACAATGACTTTTCTTTTTGGTCACATGAGTGTGAAGACTATGGTAGTGCGGATCCTACCAACAACGATCCTGTTATAATTTTTTTTAAAAAAAAAACTATTGCATTGAGGAGACGTTGTAGGGCAAATTTGTTGAAAGCATTGAAAAATAATAATATATATCCCAAAGGATCTTACGGTACATGTGATTATAAGATCGCCATGGAATTAAGGCTCAAGGTGAAGGACAGTATAATAATATTATGCCATAGGGGTCAGAGGTGTATATTTGAGGTGTATATTTGTGTGGATCGACAAGCTACACAATTTATAACGTGCAATGCAAATGAGTATATTTGTAGGCAATTGTAGCTAAACTCTAAATTTTTTTTATTTCATATAGAAATAAATAAATATAATTAAGTTTATAACATATGTTAGGGTTATAGTCTTTGGTTCTAACACTATAAGTTTGTATCCACCCCCCTTCCAAAAAAAAAAAAAAAAAAAACATTGTATTTGTATCCATATATCCACATACACCCCTTTTTCGGGTATCAAATACCCAGGTTTTTTTATGGAAAATTTACCCAATATTTTTCTTTCTATTTTTATTCTTTTTGTTTTCTTTTCTTTTCGTTTTTTTTAGAATGTATTGAATATGCATTAAATACACTATTATTATTTCCAAAAATAAATGTTTTTGAATTTTAATTATTCTTGTAATAAATAAATATTTTTTAAAACAAATTTAAATATCAATTGTAATACCAAGTTAATGGTATGTAATTCGGTTTTTTTTTTTTTTTTTTTTTTTTTTTTTTTTTTAAGGAATTAATGTAAGAGTAATGCTAGACAACCCAAAAATTTAGCCCAAATTTCAACCCAAATGATGTGGTAAATGAGTTGTCATCACTACACACAACATGAGATGATGTGATCAATGAAAAAATCACCTGACACATCATTTGAATTGAAATTTAGGCTAAATTTTTGGGTTGTCTAGCATTAGTGTTAATGTAATACCCCAAAACTCAAAGAGTAATTAAGTACTTTGATATGGAATGTTCTATCATAAACCATAAAATTTATTCTCCAAAGAAAATTGATGATTATAAAATACCTCCAAATAAATCATTCTCCAATGAAAATATATCTCTAAATAAAACCAATAAAAGGGGTCCAAAATGATCTAAAGGAAATTAAAACAGTCCCGAGAATCCTAAATTCAAATCCTAAGTAACAAATAAAAGGGAATCGTTACATAAAATCTCAATCACTTCCAATTCCAAGTCTATTGCCCTAGCGGTAAGCTCTTAAGAATTTCTGTCTGTAAAATGTTAAATGACAAGGGGTGAGCTGTCAACTCAATAAGCATTGCATAATACACAATCGAAAACATTTATAACAAATACCAAAAGCTTTTAATATCATATGGTTGTCAACCAAATGTAGACAATGACTTGGGACTCACTCCTCTGGATTCTTAATTAAAAGAATGATAAAACAGAATTCCTACTGATTAAAGACATTGTACGTATCATTCCTTCCTCATCCAACTAATTTCATGTATTAATCCGATACTAGAGCTAATAACATAATTTGCAGACACTAGAAAATAATTCTTAAAAAATTTCTCTAACTAGTGAGACTGACATTTCACAAGACAAGTTTAAGAAACAACGAGGAGAAGAGAATGGTTATGAAAGTTGGTGTGGATGCAGAGTGGTGGGCAGTATTGGGGAGTGTTGGGTATTGATCTGGAGGAGGCATCACACATTCATCTCCATTGAACATAATTCTTCTCGGAAAAGCCCATCCTTGACCGAAAGTGAATGTCCCTTCATCTTTGCGGAATAATATTTCTGTTTGTACATTTCCACTCTCACCAGCTTGGAGTAACATGTCATTGTAGTATTGGATTCCCCAAAGCATCCCAGTATCATCTGTCAGGCAAAATCAGACAACATATATAATACTAATAACTGAAACTGTACGGTAGCTGAACCCTAATACTGATAAAGATCAAAAGGGTTTTGATCAAACTTACTTATGTAACCATCATATTGGTTAAGTGGCTTGTAATTGAAGCTGAAAACCTGTGTGACACTCTGCAAGTTAGGGTGAAGCACCACCATGTTCCATTGAGAATAATTTCTCATCACATTCAGATTTGTCACTGTGATCTTCACTCTCCAATACTCTTTATAGCTTTGCTTCACATGCCAATGAACCCTTATCGGACACATATGCTCCGAACAGATGACTGCTTGCGGTGGTTCTTCATTCGGATCATGCTTTTGTTGCAACAAAGAAGGTGTTTCTCCATACCTTGACAGGTTTTAGACAGCATACATACCATAAATTATCATGTGATAATCAATGAAACCGTATGAGAAAAAAAAAAATCAGTCAGGTGAAAGACAAGGGTTTTACTTTATACAATTTGCAGTGCGATCATCTTGACACTGGCAGGAACATCTAGGGCAAGGAATAATTGTATCATTGTAGAATGCAGACAATGAAACGCAGCACTTTGGATTTTGTGATGCTATGAATTGAGAGTACATACATGTCACATTCCATGTCCCTACAAAAAAAATAATTAAGATTTAGATAATTAGACAGTGTTAGTGCAAGAAATAATGGATATGTTAATGTGGTAATTAAGGTAGCTTACTAAGAGCTTGTGTCCATCGACGGCCTTTATCTGTAGAAAACCTGCTTGGAGGGACCTCAAATGGATCCCCACAGGTATAACCTGGAACACCAAGACTGAAATTTATGGGCATCGCGAAACCTGTGTAGTTAACGACACCACCAACATTCATCTGGAAAGTTGAAGCAGACTTGGAAGGATCCTGTGTCATGGAAGTTAGAACACCACCCTTGCAACAATTCTTGGTCTGTTGATTGTAAGGTGCTCCGGGCAAAAGATCAACAATGACAGGCCTCTTTTCGCAACAATGAGGGAGTGGGACTCTGGCTTTGAAGGCAGAGCAGTTGCCTTGCTCCGTGGCCTCGGCTCCCACCATGCTCCATATTACTTCATCTGCTGACCATGCCCAACTCACTCTCCAACCAGGCTCATCGACATGTCTATAGCTTTGGAAGTTGAATATAGACACTGTGACCTGAAATCAAACCACTTTGTGTTTAGATTCTAAATGAGTAGGATGTAGAAGACAACAAATCAATTCAACCCCAAGTAGAATATGGAATTCTACTTGTTTGATTCACAATCCCCCAAGTAGTTTAAAAAAGTTTCATGTAATTGTGGATTCTAATTTCTAAACAACTTTTTGGAAAACAACCTTTTATTCTTTTTCCTTTTTTTTTTTTAAATTGTAGTTAAAAGCTATTTTTGGATTCAATTCAACCATATACATATTTTCAAAATTTTGTATTTGTAGTCTTTAAAAAAAAATTCTTTAAAAAAAACCTCGATCGATCATTTTAAAAAGTCAAAAACCCTAATTAAATATTTTTGGGGTTTTCAATAGTGCTATTAATAGAATTCAAAATCCTAATTAAAAAGTCATAAACCTTTTGTTTAAAAGACAGTTATACCCTTGACAATGATGATGTGGTGGAAAGTGATTGGACAAAAGTTCAACCTAAGACAGATCGAACTTTGTGAGGACCCACCAAAAAGCCTTCCAAAGACAATCACCCTCACGCAAGATATCAGAGGTTTTCTGTCAGATCACTGAATCAAAAACTAAACAAAACATTCTTCCAAAATCCAAACTATAATTTTTTATTTATTTATTTTTTTTTTATAACTTCAAATTATACCAAATATAATTAAAATAAGAACAAAATCGTTCCTCTATCTTCTCTGCCCTAATCGATTACTATTCTTCATCAATCAATATCAGTTCTTATAATCCCAAAAAAACAGAAGGAAAAAAAAGAAAAGGAACATGAACAGTTTCAATATATAACAACAAAACAGAAGAAGAAATAAGAAATGTAAAAATTAAGAAATAAAAAAGGAGGAGAATTTTAATATTTGTATACATACATCATTTGTATCTCCATTCGATTGTAGAAGATCCCAAGTGATAGTTATGTTGGAATGAGGATCCAATGGATCATACCCATCTGCATATCACCAAAATTTTCCCCAAAAATAATACAAATTTATTTATGTAATTAAAAAAACAAAACAACAATTCAAAACAAAATGATTAAAATAAAAGGGTACTTACAAGAAGGTGATATAAAACCGATGAAGGAGGAGAAGAAGATGAAAATCAGAAGTGCACCCATCAATCAATCAATCAATCAATCTTTGATCCGAAACAAAAATGGATTCGTGATTTCCAATCCAATCCAACTCGATAAACCCTACTAACTACAAGATATTAAATTACGTTTAAAATGTAAAGAAAAAAAAAAAAATACACATCACAAAAAGGTGGCTTTACTTTTATTTTGTAGAGTGAGTGTATATAAAATAAAAGAGAAAAAAAAAAAAAATGAAAAAATATGAGTTTAGCTACTATACGGTTTCAGTATAATTACTGGATTTTTATTATTCATTGGATTTTAAATCTCACATAATTACACGGGTAATGTATAATAGCTAAATTTAAGAAATATAATTAACAAAAGGAAAGAAAGAGATATGGATTTACTAAAAATGGAGGGTATTGAGAGAGTGAAGAGAAGATTCAAAGCACACGCGTTATAGAGTGCCTTGCATTTAGGTGGTGCCGTTTTGGTCGAGTCTCTCTTCTTATTCTTCTTGATTTCACGCACTTTATGTGCTGTTATTGAGGGCACTTTTCATTTAATTATTTTCTAATACCACATATTCCTGCTTAATTTTGCATTAAGATCTGTGTTAATTAATAGTAGATAATAGTAATAAATAAAATCTTTTTGATGGTCAAAGTATATACAAACTCCAGCCGTAAAAAAGCGATATCCAAGCAATCACAAATAACAGTGATCTAATTGCCCATCTGGCGTCATCAATTGATATTTAATATAATGGATTTGGATCATCTCCCCACCTCATCTTGTTCTCACCTTGTCTTTATATAAATCAATGGTCTTGATTGATTCTATCTTTTTATAGAGTAAAAGCATAAAAGTTAATATAAATAATTCAGACCATTGATTTATTATATCAGATACGTGTTAATTGATTATAGAGGTGGGGACAAAATGAGGAAAATAGGTGAGGAGAGGATCCAAATCCATTTGTGTAAATATATATATATATATATATGAGTGAGTCTCTCGTAAGGAATCTTTTATTTTAATTTCGATAAGGACCATTATAAAATCATATTGATTTGAATTTTTTTACGGACGATAAGTTCATTGAAATATATTTGTGAATAAAATTTGAAAAATTTTTAAGCACTAAAACTATTTATCCCAATTTTTTTAAATATGAAGGCATTGGAAAAATAGACAAAATATATATATATTAAAAAAAAATGTGGGCCCATTAACCTTCTATTATTATTGGGTTAGCCCATTCTTTGTTTGTTACAAAATTATATTATTGGGCCCATAGTATTATAGCAAGAACAGCCCGTCAAAGCACTTGGGTTAAATCGGTTTTCTTCATTGATTCCAACTTCCAAATGTGGACAATGACTTTGTAATAAGTGCCAGTAGAGGTGACACGGTTCCGGTCCGGTTCCGGTTCCGCGGTTTGATGGAACCGGAACCGGAACCGTTATATGCCGGTTCCGGTTCCAGTTCCATTGGAACCGGCGGTTTTGAACCTTTTTTTTTTTTTTTTTTTTTTTTTATTTATTTATTTTTACAAACAAAAAAGACTTCTCTAATAAAATAAAATATATAAATGAAAAATTACAAAATTAAATTATAAAATAAAATTACAAATGACAATTTATGGGTTATATAAATGACAAATTACAAAATTAAATTAAATTATAAAATAAAATTACAAATGACAAAAGAAAAAGAAAAAGAAAAATGGGTTCTTATGGGTTGTTGAACCATGGTTGCAAAAGAACCATGATAACACCCTAACCAATGAAGCCACATTCAATTCTAGTATAATAATTGAAACAAAAACTATAAGTAGTATAAAGATTTATTTTAAAACGTGTCCATTTACACGAGGCCTGACTTTAAAGTAATTCTCCGGACCAAGACGGGCACGGGTGTGGTGTCGGATCGAGAGGGAAAAGTTTCTTACTAGGTTTAAACAAGGTTCGAAATAAACACGACACTTAAAAACACTTTTTTTTGATGAAAAAGGGGTTTTTGGGGCTCGAAAAGTGGGCACAAGCCCTCTAGACTTGCTCCCATTGGATTCCTTGCATCATTCTATGCGATTTCAAAAAAAAAAATCACCCAATTCGGACATCCGAGCACAAAGTTATGGCCTTTCAAAGTTTAAGGCATATATACAATTTTTTTTACCGCAATTTTTTTTTTTTTGAGGCAAATTTTTTTTTGAGAGTGTTGGAGAGAAATTAGAATTAGAGAATTGAGAAAAAATTGGTGTGAGGAAAAATGAAAGGGGGGTGGTATTTATAGAAAAAAAAAAAAAAAAAAAAAAAATTGTGTGAACCGGCGGTTCGAACCGAACCGGAACCGCCGGTTCCAATCCGGTTTGAACCGCCGGTTCGACCAAATCATAGAACTGGAACCGGAACCGACTCCTCCGGTTCAGGTTCCGGTTCTTGAACCGGAACCGGAAATCCGGTTCCGGTTTTTCCGGTTCCGGTTCCAGTTCCGGCCGGTTCCGGCGGTTCGAACCGGAACCGTGCCAGGTCTAAGTGCCAGACGTGGTGATAACAGAAGCAGGATTATGATCAAGTTGGGTAGACCAAACAAGCTCTACAGTTGATCTTTTTACAGCAACAACAAAAGCAGGTCCATACACTCCAATAATGAGCAAATCATAATCATGATGATCATCGACTACAACTGTTGGAGTTGATCTTGAAACTGTCCGATTAACATTTGCAACCAAGCCTGGTGTTGGACTAAAACCTGTTAGATTCTGCAGGTTTTTCTTCCAAACAAGAGAACCATCAGAGGCCTTAACTGCATAGATTTGTCCATTCCAGCTTGGAAAATAAAGGGTTCCATTGAAAATAGATGGTGTTGCACTTATATCTTTTCCTGCATAGAATTCCCACTTTAAACTCAGCTTGGAAACTGTTTTGAGGTTGATTTTGGTCTCCTTACTTGCATATCTCCATGGTTTAACCAGTTCTCTGTAGCTTCATGTCTCTTTTGTATACCATGCCACTGCAACCAATTGAAAAATTATATATGTATGTCTGTTATTAAAACTCAAAATGTTATTTGTAAAAAATTAAACACTCCAAGTATCACTGAGCACTCATTTAGTCTAGTAATGTACCGGAATAAGTAATAAAAAGTGCACTATAAGAATCGTAAAATTTGTGTATGTGTGAGCGGGAGATTTCCGAAATAATAATTTATTATAAGGATGATAATCAATGATGGAATGATTGAGTGATTGGTTCAAATACTATCGATTATCTCACAAAACCAATAATATGGACCATAGCAAATCTTGATACCCAAAAAAGAGAAAAGAATGGGCCTAACAAATAGAGCCCATTGGGCCCATGGTTTAATTAATATCAATGATTAGCCCAATTATCTAATTTAAGAGTTTAATGTTTGATTGTAAATAGCCAATTGTTTATTTTATAGTTTTATTACAAATAAAATATTTATGTATTATTTATCAAAGAACACTAGTTAAATAAAATTTCCAAATATTTTTATTGGTGTAACACTGTAACATATATCAGTGAAGCTCAATCACTATCCATTTATAGTTTATGCCGACTTTCTTTTTTGTTATATAAGTATTTATTCGGGTTTCATTTACTATGCTTGATGTAGATTGTTCGAAAAATTGGTAACTCTATTTTATGAATATACATTTTCATTCTTTATGAGTGTAGGTGTGACCATATGACATAAGTTTGGACACTCCACAAGACCAAATTGAAAGAAATAATGCTATTTAATTTCCTACATTATCATAGGATAATCTTATTCAACTAAATATGAGTTAACATAAATCTTATAGGTCCAAAATAAAAAAATTAAAAAAAAACTTATATAAAATAAGTAAAAATGGGGCCCATAAATGGACTATCATGTACCAAAGCTTGCTTTCAGTGCCTTTCACTCAATGAGCATTTTACAAGTCATGAAAAAATTGGCAAAAGCTTTAAACAACAATAAAATATAAAGAGACAGAAGTCTTATAAAAAAAAAATTAAATAAATAAAAGACAGAAGTGTCATAGATTACCTTTTTTATATCCTTACTTTTGGTAATTCGTTGTAGATTTTTCAATGGGTACCCTATTGTTATTTAAATCTATGTTTTACAATATATATACTAGTGTGCTCAGAAGAATTGTGTATATATGTAAGAACTCACTTGAAGATTTCAGACATTCTCGCAAGACCAGATTTTTTTCATCAATTTGTGGAAGGGAAATGGTGAAGGTCTCTCTTTTGCTGTGTTTTCTTGGCTTGGTTGCTTTTGGGTTTGTTCATGGATCCTTAGCTGCTGAAAAGATTGGAACTTTTGAGCTCAAGAAAGGGAATTTCTCTGTGAAGTTCACTAACTGGGGTGCCACTATAATCTCTGTTGTTCTTCCTGACAAAAATGGTAATTTGATTTAATTTATTGTTTCCTTTTGATTTAATTGTAGTTTTCTTTTGTTTTTCTGGGTTGGTTTTGTCTCTGGTTTTGTTTATTTTCTGTTTTCTGTGTGAAGAATGTAGTTAATTGTTTTTTGTTGTTGATTTTTTTCAGGAAAGCTGGCTGATGTTGTTCTTGGATATGATTCAGTCAATGACTACAAGGTCAGTTTTTTTCTCTTTTTGGTTTCTGTAATTTTCTTCATGCTTGTTGTTTTTGTTTTGAAAAGAAGATCACAGATTTTGTGCTGGAGAGATACACATTTTTCTCTCTACATTTTTTTTTAACTTTTGGTCAATCTTAGATGAGCTAAAGTCTTGAATTTTGGGTAACAGTGGTAGAATTGTACACACAGAAATATATGTTTCTCAAGTTTTCTATTTAAAAACAGGTTAGGTCATGTAATAAACTCAAGAAGTGTATACTCATAGCTATACCGTGTGATTCCTTTTACATCTCTTCATATTTACTTGAAATGTCATTCTTTTCTTTGGAATTTGCATTGTTGAGCATTGACTGTAACCCATGATTTAGATTGGTGGGCTAGTTAATTCTATGAAGCAGTTGATCTGTTTCATGATTTAGATTGATGGGCTACCAATGCTTTTGTTGTTACAAAATGTGTATTCTATGACAGAAGCATATGCAGGTAGTAATTTTTACTGGAAAACAAAACTTATGATGCTGATTTTGGCTTCATACTATGATGATAGGAAAAATTGTTTCATAGTCTTTGCTTCCTCGTTGTGTATAATGTGGATCATAATAAGCTATGATGTTTTTCTTGGTGAAATTTCATGTATTGATCCAAAAGAAGATAAGTTTCAATTTTCTTATATTAGCTAAGTAACATATAAATTTCTTTATCGCCCGGTTTCATTGGTATTAGTTTCATTGTAAAGGGACCATCCATCACATATAATCACCATTTTCTTAGCGCTTGCACATTGTTTTGCACATGGGTCTGCAGTGCATGTGGATTTTTATTATGTAGTTGTCGATTACATTCAATTCATCCCTTTTGCACAAATTTTCGACAATGTGCAGACTGATGCAACTTACTTCGGTGCTATTGTTGGACGAGTTGCAAACAGAATCGGAGGAGCTCAATTTACTTTGGACGGAAAGCATTATAAACTAGTTGTTAATGAAGGGAAAAACATGCTCCATGGTATACATCTTTTTCTAACTCAAATTTTCTTTATTTACTTGGCAAAGTGAAAAATTGCTTAAATTGCTTTTATTTTTATTTTTCAATATGAGAACTATTATAGTGTCTTATGAATTCTTCATATGAATATTAGGTGGCCCCAAAGGCTTTAGTGATGTTGTCTGGACAGTGAGGAAGTATATGAATAAAGGTCCTGCTCCTCACATTGTCTTTGCTTATAAAAGCTTTGATGGTGAAGAAGGTTGGTGTGATTTTGTTTTGTTTTGTTTATATTTTCACTCTTATTTTTCTCTATTTTTGCACTATGCAGTTCAGCAGTTGACAGTACATGATTATGAAGTTTATGTTTCTCTAATTTTTTCATAGGATTCCCTGGTGATCTCTTTGTTACTGTCGCTTATACTCTCATTGGAGACAATCAACTGAGTGTAAGAATGAAAGCCAAAGCTCTAAACAAGGCTACTCCTGTCAATCTAGCACAACACACCTACTGGAACCTAGGAGGGCATAACAGTGGCGATATCCTGTCCGAAGATATTCAGATCTTTGCTTCTAACTACACACCTGTCGATAGCCAACTGCTTCCCACCGGCAAAATTGTTTCGGTGAAAGGAACCCCCTACGATTTCCTCAAGTCCCACCCCATCAGCAGCAACATCAACAAGCTTGCTAGTGGTTATGACATTAACTATGTGCTGGATAGCAGTACCGGAAACAAACTGAAGCGAGCAGCAATAGTGCACGACAAGAAGACGGGAAGAATGATGGAGCTGCTTACAAGTGCACCTGGATTGCAGTTCTACACCAGTGGCCTTCTAAAGGATGTGAAGGGGAAAGGCGGATTCATTTATCACAAACATGCAGGGTTATGTTTGGAGACTCAAACCTTCCCTGACTCGGTGAACCACCCGAACTTCCCTTCAACGATTGTGAATCCGGGAAAGAATTACAAGCATCATATGCTGTATAAGTTTTCGACAGCCGCCCCATCTTCTTAGACGTATGTACACTACTTTTAGTATCTAAACATCTTTTAGGCCATTGCGGTGTACAAATAATTGAGATTACGGGTAACATTTTAGTCTCGCCAAGTTGGGGCATTTGTAGCAGCAGCCTCCAACACAAGGAATAAAGTTATATTGCATAGAACTTATAAGTACCCTATTTTTTGGCTTCATACTATGCTGATAGAAAATATGTTCTATCGAGACTACCAACTTGACTCGCTCATCGAGTCAGGAGATGGGCTGGTCCTACCTTAAAAAATCCAATTGTATACCTGTAATCATGCCCATAGACAGAACTGCCCATCACAGCAGTAATCGACTGCTGTGAATTGGGCTTGTCAAGCCCACCAAGGTCGATAAAAGAAGATATCCAAACTCCAAATCAACCCCTATAAAACTACTAAATTACAAACCAGTCCTCACCACCGACAAGAAGAGACACAAGACAAGAAATGTCTATGCTGTCCTCTGATTCTCTGAATATCTATCAACCACCCGTTTGAATGGAATTGCAGAGGAAAATACCGTTGCTTATCAGCATTGGTTCTGGGTTTTTGATGAAATTCATTAGTTCTCTTTGAAAAGGTCAAATCTGCTACTAAGTCAGGCCCTGGTGATACCAGCAGAAACCATTGTTGAAGCATTTCAAGGCAGTCAACAAAACAGCATTTGCCATCTCAAAGACACCTTTTTGATGAAGCACATATACTTCTTGAGGTATCTAATTAATACCCTAAATTGGAAATCAGAAAATTGAAATTTGTCTTTGATTTAGTGCTTTAATTTTTTTTTTTTTTTTGGAGTAATGTCATTTTGCAAATCATTGCATAATTTTCATTCTTTGTGAGTGAAGTTGTTATTAGATGACATAGAGTTGAACAGTCTATGAGAAGATAGTCACAGAATCAATTCCTAGTTATCTCATTCATTATTGTATATTTGTATTTATTAGATTGAGTATAAAATAAGTGATAAAAATCTCACTAGGGGACAATGAAGCATCTCAATCCAGCAAGACTTTACCAAGTCAACTATATGGACCGGCGAAAGCCATTATTAAATACCAAGTTGCCGCATGTGCATTTATCAATTCTGGATGACCCTTTTAACTTATTGATTCTCCATTATCAAATATCCAGTGGTCACCTTCTCTTTTACATTATATATATGTGTATGTATGTATGTGAGAACCTGTACATAGCATTGAAGCATTCTTTTTAACACCATATCTTTTTGTGAGAAAAAAAATGGTGAAGGTCTCTTCGTTGTTGTGTTTTGTTGTATTTGTTGCTTTTGGGTTTGTTCATGGCTCCATGGCTACTACAGAAGAAGTAGGAGTTTATGAACTCAAGAAAGGGAATTTCTCTGTGAAGTTTACCAACTGGGGTGCTACTATTATCTCTGTTGTTCTTCCTGACAAGAACGGTGTGTCTAATTCGTTATTTCCTATGCAAGTTTCACTTTCTTATTTTTTTCTTTTGTTTTCTTTCAATTTTCTCTGTCAAGAATTTTGTTCTCATGGCATCCGTTGTTCTTATGTTTTACTTTTCAGGAAAGCTCGGTGACGTTGTTCTTGGATACGATTCAGTCGAGACCTACAAGGTGAGTTTTTTTTTTCTTCTTTTGTAACTTTTTTCTTGTTTGTTGTTTTAGCTTTCCTAAGAAGATTGCACATTCCATTAGAGAGATTGATTGATTGTAATGTCATATGAGACAATAAAAAAAATATAGCTAAGTTTGCTGAATTATTTGTCTTATGCATCTGATAGGTTGGGACCTGAGCTTTGGACTTAACAACTTATTATTTTATTAAAAGGGTGTTTTGTTTTTGTCATCATTTTCTTACTGTTAAATAAGAAAACAAAATCTGTTGACTCCAATTACAAGAACAGAACAGAATCATTATTATTAAAATTGAATTTCTTAATTTCAAGATGGTTTATATGGTGATGAATCTTGTGCCTCTTAATAATATCTTAAATTTTGTAAAAAGTCCATACCTTTTATGTGAGTTGGATAAGCTTTCTCTGTTTTACTTTTTCAATTTCAAGTGTTGTCTCCATAAAGCTTTCTAGAATGATTGTTTTGATATTGATATCAATTACAATTAGGAGATAAAAGAAAAAAGAACAAAAACAGTCTAACTTTTAATCATTTCTGCCAGCAAACCTCAATAACTTGATGTACAATATTTGCCCCTACTTTAATTTATTTTTTTCTTTTGTTAAATTTTATATTAGCTAAAGTCTTGAATTTCAGGAGGCACATGTCCAACAAGTTGGCTATTTAAAAGCAGGGTTAATATAATAAACTCATAGTGGAAACCTTGAAAGTCACACTACACAACTGTCTGATGTTCTAAATTTCCATAGCACTGACTTGAATTGTCAATGCTACATTTGAAATTTACATTTTTTTATTGTAGCACATGATTGAGATTAGTGAGTTAGTTCTCTAAGATGTTGAACTTTTACGTTGTTTCTGCTTCACTCTGATTTGTTAATTCTCTTTTAACAAGTGACATTTATAATAAGCTATAAGAAAATTTGCATTACTGATCATAAGTCGTAACATATGACTATCACATCATGTGGAGAATTCCTGTTATTATGTCTCTCTCTGCGATAAGAAACAATCATATTCTGTATATCTCACTATAAATATATAGAGTTATAGACAGGTCTAGTTGGCTTGTTTATTGAAATGATTTTGACTGTTGAACTTATGGCTTCATAATAAAATTGTTAAGTTAATATATGATTCGTAGTTTTGCTTCCTGATCGTGTATAAAGTGGACCGTAATGTTCAATAATGTTTTTCTTAGTGAATTTTCAGATATCAATATATAAATTTTCTTCATCTTTTGGTTTACTGTGATGAGGATCATTTTCTTCTGACTTTATCAATGAAGAAGGACCATTCATGATCCATCGCATTTAATCCTTATACACTCAATTTTCGACAATGTGCAGAATGATTCAGGTTACTTTGGTGCCATTGTTGGACGCTTTGCAAACAGAATTGGAGGTGCTCAATTTACGTTAGATGGAACCACTTATAAAGTGGTCGCAAATGAAGGCAACAACACGCTTCATGGTACACTCTTCTTTTGAGTTTCATTTTCTTGATTTACAACTGCTTCTTCATTTCTTTGTTTAGCTATATATCTGATATTATCATAACGACTTCTCAATATTACTATAGGTGGCCTAAGAGGCTTCAGTGATGTTGTCTGGAAAGTTAGGACGTACAAGACTGAAGGTCACGCTCCTCGCGTTGTCTTTTCCTATTATAGCTATGATGGCGAACAAGGTTGGTTTGTTTATCATTGTGATTATAAAATCTATTCATGCACAGAAAGTATGAGTAAATGTTTAAATTTTCATTAATTTGTTGCAGGATTTCCTGGTGATCTCTTTGTCACTGTGGCTTATACTCTCGTTGGAGACTCGTATTTGAGTGTAAGAATGAGAGCCAAAGCTCTAAACAAGGCTACGCCAGTAAATCTAGCACAACACACTTACTGGAACCTAGGAGGTCACGACAGTGGCGATATCCTTTCGGAAGAAATCCAGATCTTTGCATCCCACTACACACCTGTCAATAGCCAAATGATTCCCACAGGTGAGATTGTGTCCGTGAAAGGAACTCCCTATGATTTCCTCAAGCCCTACACGGTTGGCAGCAGCATCAACAAGCTTGCTAATGGTTACGACATTAACTATGTGCTTGATGGTGGTGCTGGAAAGAAAATGAAGCCGGTAGCCAATGTGCATGATAAGAAGACAGGAAGGATGATGGAGCTGTGGACAACTGCACCTGGCGTACAGTTTTATACAGCTAACTTTGTAATTAATGTAACAGGGAAAGACGGGTTTGTGTATCAACCTCATGCCGCGCTGTGTTTGGAGACTCAAGGCTTCCCTGATGCAGTCAATCACCCGAACTTCCCTTCAACCATTGTGACTCCAGGGCAGACTTACAAGCATAAGATGCTGTTTAAGTTTTCAGTTACTGCTCCATCTTAAATATAACGAACTGGTATCCGGCCTTGGCCTTTTTTTCATGAGGAAACTGAGATGTATTCTTTTGCTGCCACAGCAATATATGTTGTAATCTTTGGTTAAGCTATGCAAAAACTTTTATTGTTGATTGATTTTCTGTATCATGAGGAATGTTTTGAATTCTTAATGATGCTGCTTTTAATTCTTTTTTTTTTTCTTGATTCCGATTTCAATTATTTCTTAGAGAAAAATGCATAAAATTATAAATGGATTGTTAGCACAGGTGGAGATGGTGGTGCACCTCTCCTTCCACAATGGTAGGGTTTTGAGTCTCACCATGTACATTTTACATGAATGTATGGGGAGAATAAAATGAAAAAGGAAAAAGAAAAAAATGTTACTAAAAAGTCTTTAATCTTTATAGCCCACTGGACCTGACTCGACAAAAGCCCAGTGATAGGATCCAATCAAGTCCAAATTATACTTGATAGCAAACTCACTACTAAACGAGTCCACAACAAACAAGAAAACTGAAGTCTGAAGACATGGCTCTTTTGTCTTCTGTCAGTGGAATCTCCAGACAACAACTCTCCTGCTCCTCTTTCAAAACAGGTTCTTTTTCAATTTTATACATGTATTTATGTGTTATTATATGATAAAATTCACTTGCAACTCTGATACATTTCAATTATAATGCACAGATGTATGGAACATTTGTAGACTTAATTCTTGGCACATTCAATTATATAGAATTGGCACTAACCAGGCAACTCAATTATACAAGGATTTTTCTGTGAAAATGTGTTCTGTTTCTAATTCATCTTCTTCAAATGTTTCGATTCCGTATGAGAAATCGAAGAGGGTGTGGATATGGACAGAGAGCAAGCAAGTCATGTGTGCTGCAGTGGAGAGAGGATGGAACACTTTCATTTTCTCACCACATAATCACGAACTTGCCAATGATTGGTCATGTGAGGTTATATTTAGTTTCTTGTGAATTCCCATATTAGAATTTGCGTTTAAAGTTCTTAATTTGAGATTTTTGGTGGTTGAATGCACAGCAATGGCTTTGTTAGATCCCCTGTTCATCAAAGAAGGAGAGGTTTTCGATAGAGTGGAACGAAGGGTAGCTACTATCTTTGAGGTTTCCACTCCGAAAGAATTGCAGCAACTCCAACCAGCGGATGAGCAGGCAGAAAATATTGTCATTGATTTGCTGAATTGGCAGGTGTGTTAATTGTTTTGGTTGTTTTGTGGCAGATAAAATCAACTTGAATGTGAGATTATGAAATTAAGATCTTGAAATTATGGGGATTTATTACCGTCAAGTGACCACCAAGGCACCAAATAGTGACTTAGATGCTATTCCAGATGTTGTAGTTGACCACCAAAGAGAAATTTTCTAAAACTGATTTTTTAATAGATATCTTGCCTACTATCACGGCCCAACATGATTTGATTGATAAAAGATTCGTCTAGCTGGATAATGTTACAGGTTGAGTCACCGCCACCACTGTATGCGGTTTGAAGTCATCCACATTAATAGAATCTAGAGAAACTTTCCATACAGAATCTCTATTATTATTATTATTATTATTATTTTGAATCCATTATTATTATATAATCCGCTAATTTCCTAAATAACCTTTACTTTATTAAAACTGAAATAGGTAATATAATCTAATAAAATATAATGAGGGATAATATTTAAAAGTTATGTTTGCTCAATAACATGTCATCATATATTATAAATTAAAATCTATTAGAATTTAAAAGATAAAACCAAATATTTTCGTCTACTCAATAACATATCATTAGATCAAAAAAAAAAAAAAAAAAAAAAAAAAAAAAAAAAAAAAAAAAAAAAAAAAAAAAAAAATTCATGGATTGATAAAAGGATTACACAAATAGTACGGGACATGGAGCATGAGGTGGCTACTTGTCAATTGTTTGAGTGTGGAATTGAAAATAATCAAATAAAACTTTGGATGGCATGAGATATTTAACTGAATCAAATAAACCGATTACTAAAAGTATAATAAAATAAATAAATTGTGTATATGAGGATATGAATAAAACTTAGAAATCATAAAAATATATATTGCTTTCAAATATTTGACAATATAAAATATTTGCTTTTGATAACTAATAGCCCAAGCCAAACTCATATCAGCAATAACATATTAATCCCAATTAAGTTTTGTAAGTTCTTTATCTTGGGGTATCCTTTCTGGATCAGTTTCGATTGCACGAAGACCATTTTCTTCGAGAACCCAAGTAACTCTTCCTTTATCAACACAACAGTTCTTAGTTGTACCTTCCCACTCAAATGCATTGAAACGTTTCGTCTTGTTTCCCCATTGAGCATAGCAATGAAAAAGGGTTGTACTCCATGTATTTACGTGGAACGACCACGCAATTGTCTGGCCTACGGTGAGCCAATGTTCGCCAATATCATCGTTCTTGGAAAGACAATGAACGTACAAGGAGTTCGCATTCGAGTGGAAATTGTTCTTGATAACGATCGTGTTCTTAATCGTCCCTGCAACCATTGTTAACTTACAAATTAATAGATGTCATCACAAGAATCACAAGAAACGTTTTAAAATCAATCACATATCCATTTTACTGTCAAAGTGAATTGAATTTCTAGAAATCAAAAACATCTTATAAGAAATATATATATAACATAACATAACATATATATATATATATACACATGTATAACTCACACTGAGCGGCGGACTCATTACTTCTGAATCCTGAACGAAAATTACCCATTCCATCGAGTGCCACAGTTACGTTCGGCTTTTGTGTATAAACTAAGCCGAAAAACAGTGATAACATAAGAACAAAAATAAAAGAAGAATGTGCCATTGGAACTTGGAAGTAGTCGAAGAAAATCAGAAGAATAATATCAAAGAAATATTAGTAATGTATGGTGGATCATTGAGCTTGTGCATGGCCCTATATATACTAAAGATGAGTGGGGATTGGTTTTTATGCAATTAATACATGCTTTAATTGCATAAAAACCAATCCCCACTATTCTTTAATTAATTCAATCTGTGCTAACAAAGGCAACTCAGAGATTTTCGATATAATTGAAAATATTATTAATCAATTTTTATTTTTTATTTTTTTTGGAAAGATATTTACTTTTTTATTACATGTAAAGTGTAACATGCATGAATGCATATCCTCTCCTCCCACGATATTTCCTAGTAGAATATGTCAACTTTCAGATAAAAAATTATTGCATCGTTAGCTATCTTAAATTTGGACAGTGAAACGTATAAAAACATTCTAATTAATTAATTATTTAATATATTATTTGCATCGTAATCACAAAAGAGAAGAGGAATATTCGTTATATTTAAAAATAGCAATTTCCATATATCTCTTTTACAATTTTCATTGAAAATTCAATTATCTTAAAAAAATAATAATAAATAATAAAAATAATTTAAAAAAATAAAAAATAAAAAAAAAACCTTTATCTATTTGAGTGATTTTTTTTTTTTTTTTTTTTTTTTTGATCTAATGATGTGTTATTGAGTAGACGAAAAAATATGGTTTCATCTTTTAAATTCTAATAGATTTTAATTTATAATATATGATGACATGTCATTGAGCGAACATCAATTTTAAATATTATCCTTCATTATATTTTATTAGATTATATTACCTATTTCGGTTTTAGTAAAATTTATTCACAAAGTAAAGGTTATTTAGGAAATTAGAGGATTATATAATAAAAATGCATTCATAATAATAATAACAGGGACTCTGTATGGAAAGTTTCTCTAGATTTTACTAATGTGGATGACTTCAAACCACATACAGTGGTGGTGGCAGCGATTTAATCTGTAACATTATCCAGCTGAATAAATGCTTTTATCAATCAAATCATGTTGGACCGTGATAGTGAGTAGGATATCTATTAAAAAAATCAGTTTTAGAAAATTTCTCTCTAAGAAGTGTAAACATTTTTGAGGAACTTCTGAAGTGATCAATCTTGGATCAGATGGCCCGAATACAATCTTAATTTTTATGGAGTTCAAATATTGCTGCTTATCTTAGAAATCCATTATGAATCGTCTCACTTAGCACAAATTGCTTTTGTGACTATAGAGACCGTAGCCCAATTTCGAATTCATGTTCAACAAAAAAAAAAAAACAAAAAAAGCTTTATTCTGATTTTAATAAAATTTAAGCATAATAGTCTACGAAACAAATTAACTTATTAGTAGTGTGTAATTAATTAAAAGCTAAAAGACTGATCATTATTTCTTTTAAATAAATCAATAGTTAACTTAATTGAAATTCAGGATTAACTCAAATTTAGCTGCATTATGCAAATTCAGGATTAACTATCACCTTAGGAAATACAATAGAAGTACAAATTAATGCTCACATTGGCAATATGAGATGTGTGATTAACTACCACCTTCATCAATTATATATGAACTATTAATTTCATCAACAAAATACATGTCTTGTTGTATAAGTTCTGCAATGGAGATCTTGTTGGAAATTTACAAATCTTATGTAAAGGAGTCCTTGACATTAATGTCTTCAGGGCTAGAAACGTCTGAGACACGTATTTCATTGTAGGTCAAGACTTCAGTTCTGATTGCAAGTTTGCAAATGCTATAGCTGAAGCAAAATAATGCAAAGGCAGACAATGACATGAGAACAGAGAATTGAAAATTCAAATTCTCTTGTTTCTCAATCTTGGCTTCATTAACCTGTTTGGCAGAATTTTCGAACTCTATGGAAAGTATAACGCTCAACTTTCATTATCAACTATCAAGTATAACGCTGAACTCTATGGAAAGCATAACGCTGAATTCCAAGGGAATGGCTTTTTTAACTCTGCATTCGTTTGAGGTGAAACCAGAATCCAAATATCAACAACATAAGAAATGCGGTGACATGCAGAAAAATTGTAATGAAGTAAATGATCACATTTTGAGGTTTATCTTCCCAATCATTGGTTCTATAGGGTGCAGGTTTTGTATGTGTAGAGCAAGAAGGAAACCCACTATAACTTGACCACATAAACCCACTAACAAGTGTAACGTTTTCAGTTGGGTTAAAAGACCAAGAGTTGAAGGGATCGGACCGACAAGGCTATTCATACATAAGTCCAAATCTCTCAACTTGGTTAAACGACCAAGAGACGAAGGGATAGGTCCAATGAGATTGTTACCACTTAAACACAGGGAGACCAAATTCTTCAGGCTTCCGATTTCTAGAGGTATAGCACTAGCATGAAAAACAAACATGTCAACATTCAGTGACCATGTACGATTGTACGGATACCAAAGAAAAGTAATAATAATTGTTGATTCACCTGTAAGATTATTCCACGATAGGTAAAGGCACTTGAGTTTGGAAAGAGTTAATTTGAGTTAATTTGTACCGAAAATCCTGAATTTCATTTAAGTTAATTATTGCTTTATTTAAAAGAAGTAATGATCAATCTTTTAGCTTTTAATTAATTACACTCATAGACTATTATGCTTAAGTTTTATTAAAATAAGAATAAAGCTTTTTTTGTTTTTGGTTGAACATGAATTCAAAATTGGGCTAAGGTCTCTATAGTCACAAAAGCAATTTGTGCTAACTGAGACGATTCATAGCTGCTCTTCAGTTGGTTGGGTTGGGCTAAGATAAGCAGCGATATTTGAACTCCTTAAAAATTAAGATTATATTCGGGCCATCTGAACCAAGATTGATCACTTCAGAAGTTCCTCAAATATGTTTACTCTTCTTACAGAGAAATTTTCTAAAACTGATTTTTTAATAGATATCCTACCTACTATCATGGCCCAACGTGATTTGATTGATAAAAGCACTCATCCAACTGGATAATGTTACAGGTTGAGTCGCTGCCACCACCACCGTATGTGGTTTGAAGTCATCCACAGTAATAAAATCTAGAGAAACTTTCCATACAGAGTCTCTGTTATTATTATTATGAATGCATTATTATTATATAATCCTCTAATTTCCTAAATAACCTTTACTTTGTGAACAAATTTTACCAAAACCGAAATAGGTAATATAATCTAATAAAATATAATGAAGGATAATATTGAAAATTAATGTTTGCTCAATGACATGTCATCATATATTATAAATTAAAATCTATTAGAATTTAAAAGATAAAACCAATTTTTTTCGTCAGCTCAATAACACATCATTAGATCAAAAATAAAAAATTCACTCAGATAGATAAAGTGTTTATTTATTTAAAAAAAAAAAAAAAAAAGATAATTGAATTTTCAAGAAAATTGTAAAGGACATATATGGAAATTGCTATTTTTAAATATATTCCTCTTCTCTTTTGTGATTACGATGCAAATAATATATCAAATAATTAATTGATTAGAATGTTTTTATACGTTTCACTATCCAAATTTAAGATAGTTAATGATGTAATAATTTTTGATCTAAAAGTTGACATATTCTGCTAGGAAATATCGTGGGAGGAGAGGATATGCATGCATGCATGTTACACTTTACATGTAATAAAAAAGTAATATTTAAAAAAAAAAAAAAAAATTGATTAATAATATTTTCAATTATATCGAAATCTCTGAGTTGCCTTTGTTAGCACAGACTGAATTAATTAAAGAATATTGATACGAGATCTAGTAAACAACTCGTATTAATTGTATAAAAACCAATCCCCACTCATCTATAATATATATATATAGGGCCATGCACAAGCTCAATGATCCACCATACATTACTAATATTTCTTTGATATTATTCTTCTGATTTTCTTCGACTACTTCCAAGTTCCAATGGCAAATTCTTCTTTTATTTTTCTTCTTATGTTATCACTGTTTTTCGGCTTAGTTTATACACAAAAGCCGAACGTAACTGTGGCACTCGATGGAACGGGTAATTTCATTCAGGATTCAGAACTAATGAGTCCGCCACTCTGGGTGAGTTATACATGTGTATATCTATATATGTTATGTTATATATATATAAATATATTTCTTATAAGATGTTTATGATTTCTAGAAATTCAATTCACTTTGACAGTAAAATGGATATGTGATTGATTTTAAAACGTTTCTTGTGATTCTTGTGATGACATCTATTTATGAGTTAACAATGGTTGCAGGGACAATTAAGACAACGATCGTTATCAAGAACAATTTCCACTCGAATGTGAACTCCTTGTACGTTCGTTGTCGTTCCAAGGATGATGATATTGGCGAACATTTTGGCTCGCCGTAGGCCAAACAATTGCGTGGTCGTTCCACGAAAATGTATGGAGTACAACCCTTTTTCATTGCTATGCTCAATGGGGAAACAAGAAGAAACATTTCAATGCATTTGAGTGGGAAGGTACAACTAAGAACTGTTGTGTTGATAAAGGAAGAGTTACTTGGGTTCTCGAAGAAAATGGTCTTCGTGCAATCGAAACTGATCCAGAAAGGATACCCCAAGATGAAGAACTTACAAAACTTAATTGGGATTAATATGTTATTGCTGAAACGAGTTTGGCTAAATTGCTGTAATTGCTTGGGCTATGAGTTATCAAAAGCAAATATTTTGTATTGTCAAATATTTGAAAGCAATATATATTTTTATAACTTCTAAGTTTTATTCATATCCTCATATACACAATTTATTTATTTTATTATACTTTTAGTAATCGGTTTATTTGATTCAGTTAAATATCTCATGCCATCCGAAGTTTTCTTTGATTATTTTCAATTCCACACACAAAGAATTGACAAGTAGCCACCTCATGCTCCATGCCTCCATGTCCCGTACTATTTGTGTAATCCTTTTATGAATCCATGATTTTTTTTTTTTAATCTAATGATATGTTATTAAGCAGACGAAAATATTTGGTTTTATCTTTTAAACTCTAATAGATTTTAATTTATAATATATGATGACATGTTATTGAGCAAACATAAATTTTAAATATTATCCTTCATTATGTTTTATTAGATTATATTACCTACTTCAGTTTTAATAAAGTTTATTCACAAAGTAAAGGTTATTTAGGAAATTAGAGGATTATATAATAATAATAATAATAACAGAGACTCTGTATGGAAAGTTTCTCTAGATTTTATTAATGTGGATGACTTCAAACCACATACGGTGGTGGTGGCAGCGACTCAACCTGTAACATTATCCAGCTGGACGAGTGCTTTTATTAATCAAATCATGTTGAGCCGTGATAGTAGGTAGGATATCTATTAAAAAATCAGTTTTAGAAAATTTCTCTCTAAGAAGTGTAAACATTTTTGAGGAACTTCTAAAATGATTAATCTTTGATCGGATGCCCCGAATACAATCTTAATTTTTAAGGAGTTCAAATATCGCTGCTTATCTTAGAAATCCATTATTAAGTGGCCCAGCCCAACTAACTGAAGAGCAGCTATGAATCGTATCACTTAGCAGAAATTGCTTTTGTGACTATAGAGACCGTAGCCCAATTTCGAATTCATGTTCAAAAAAAAAAAAAAAAAAAAAAAAAAAAAAAAAAAAAAAAAAAGCTTTATTCTGATTTTATTAAAATTTAAGCATAATAGTCTATGAAACAAATTAACTTATTAGTAGTGTGTAATTAATTAAAAGCTAAAAGACTGATCATTACTACTTTTAAATAAATCAATAATTAACTTAAATGAAATTCAGGATTTCTGGAACAAATTAACTCAAATTTTAGCTGCATTAAGAACATTCATTTTGAGAAAAATGCATAAAATTATAAATGGATTGTTAGCACAGGTGGAGGTGGTGGTGCACCTCTCCTTCCACAATGGTAGGGTTTTAAGTCTCACCATACGAATTTTACATGAATATGTGGATAGTTTCCTCTGGCTGTTCAATGCTCAGTGAGAAAAAAATGAGAAAAGGAAAAAGAAAAAAATGTAACTAAAAAGTCTTTAATGTTTATAGCCCACTGGACTTGACTCGACAAAAGCCCAGTGATAGGATCCAATCAAGTCCAAATTATACTTGATAGCAAACTAACTACTAAACCAGTCCACAACAAACAAGAAAACTGAAGTATGAAGACATGGCTCTTTTGTCTTCTGTCAGTGGAATCTCCAGACAACAACTCTCCTGCTCCTCTTTCAAAACAGGTTCTTTTTCAATTTTATACATGTATTTATGTGTTATTATATGATAAAATTCACTTGCAACTCTGATACATTTCAATTATAGTGCACAGATGTATGGAACATTTGTAGACTTAATTCTTGGCACATTCAATCATATAGAATTGGCACTAACCAGGCAACTCAATTATACAAGGCTTTTTCTGTGAAAATGTGTTCTGTTTCTAATTCATCTTCTTCAAATGTTTCGATTCCGTATGAGAAATCGAAGAGGGTGTGGATATGGACAGAGAGCAAGCAAGTCATGTGTGCTGCAGTGGAGAGAGGATGGAACACTTTCATTTTCTCACCACATAATCACGAACTTGCCAATGATTGGTCATGTGAGGTTATTTATAGTTTCTTGTGAATTCCCATATTATAATTTGCGTTTAAAGTTCTTAATTTGAGATTTTTGGTGGTTGAATTCACAGCAATGGCTTTGTTAGATCCCCTGTTCATCAAAGAAGGAGAGGTTTTCGATAGAGTGGAACGAAGGGTAGCTACTACCTTTCAGGTTTCCACTCCGAAAGAATTGCAGCAACTCCAACCAGCGGATGAGCAGGCAGAAAATATTGTCATTGATTTGCTGAATTGGCAGGTGTGTTAATTGTTTTTGGTTGTTTTGTGGCAGATAAAATCAACTTGAATGTGAGATTATGAAATTAAGATCTTGAAATTATGGGATTTATTACCGTCAAGTGACCACCAAGGCACCAAATAGTGACTTAGATGCTATTCCAGATGTTGTAGTTGACCACCAAAGAGAAATTTTCTAAAACTGATTTTTTAATAGATATCTTGCCTACTATCACGGCCCAACATGATTTGATTGATAAAAGATTCGTCTAGCTGGATAATGTTACAGGTTGAGTCACCGCCACCACTGTATGCGGTTTGAAGTCATCCACATTAATAGAATCTAGAGAAACTTTCCATACAGAGTCTCTATTATTATTATTATTATTTTGAATCCATTATTATTATATAATCCTCTAATTTCCTAAATAACCTTTACTTTATTAAAACTGAAATAGGTAATATAATCTAATAAAATATAATGAGGGATAATATTTAAAAGTTATGTTTGCTCAATAACATGTCATCATATATTATAAATTAAAATATACTAGAATTTAAAAGATAAAACCAAATATTTTCGTCTACTCAATAACATATCATTAGATCAAAAAAAAAAAAAAAAAAAAAAAAAAAAAAAAAAAAATTCATGGATTGATAAAAGGATTACACAAATAGTACGGGACATGGAGCATGAGGTGGCTACTTGTCAATTGTTTGAGTGTGGAATTGAAAATAATCAAATAAAACTTTGGATGGCATGAGATATTTAACTGAATCAAATAAACCGATTACTAAAAGTATAATAAAATAAATAAATTGTGTATATGAGGATATGAATAAAACTTAGAAATCATAAAAATATATATTGCTTTCAAATATTTGACAATATAAAATATTTGCTTTTGATAACTAATAGCCCAAGCCAAACTCATATCAGCAATAACATATTAATCCCAATTAAGTTTTGTAAGTTCTTTATCTTGGGGTATCCTTTCTGGATCAGTTTCGATTGCACGAAGACCATTTTCTTCGAGAACCCAAGTAACTCTTCCTTTATCAACACAACAGTTCTTAGTTGTACCTTCCCACTCAAATGCATTGAAACGTTTCGTCTTGTTTCCCCATTGAGCATAGCAATGAAAAAGGGTTGTACTCCATGTATTTACGTGGAACGACCACGCAATTGTCTGGCCTACGGTGAGCCAATGTTCGCCAATATCATCGTTCTTGGAACGACAATGAACGTACAAAGAGTTCGCATTCGAGTGGAAATTGTTCTTGATAACGATCGTGTTCTTAATCGTCCCTGCAACCATTGTTAACTTACAAATTAATAGATGTCATCACAAGAATCACAAGAAACGTTTTAAAATCAATCACATATCCATTTTACTGTCAAAGTGAATTGAATTTCTAGAAATCAAAAACATCTTATAAGAAATATATATATAACATAACATAACATATATATATATATATATATATATATATATATATACACATGTATAACTCACACTGAGCGGCGGACTCATTACTTCTGAATCCTGAACGAAAATTACCCATTCCATCGAGTGCCACAGTTACGTTCGGCTTTTGTGTATAAACTAAGCCGAAAAACAGTGATAACATAAGAACAAAAATAAAAGAAGAATGTGCCATTGGAACTTGGAAGTAGTCGAAGAAAATCAGAAGAATAATATCAAAGAAATATTAGTAATGTATGGTGGATCATTGAGCTTGTGCATGGCCCTATATATACTAAAGATGAGTGGGGATTGGTTTTTATGCAATTAATACATGCTTTAATTGCATAAAAACCAATCCCCACTATTCTTTAATTAATTCAATCTGTGCTAACAAAGGCAACTCAGAGATTTTCGATATAATTGAAAATATTATTAATCAATTTTTATTTTTTATTTTTTTTGGAAATATATTTACTTTTTTATTACATGTAAAGTGTAACATGCATGAATGCATATCCTCTCCTCCCACGATATTTCCTAGTAGAATATGTCAACTTTCAGATAAAAAATTATTGCATCGTTAGCTATCTTAAATTTGGACAGTAAAACGTATAAAAACATTCTAATTAATTAATTATTTAATATATTATTTGCATCGTAATCACAAAAGAGAAGAGGAATATTCGTTATATTTAAAAATAGCAATTTCCATATATCTCTTTTACAATTTTCATTGAAAATTCAATTATCTTAAAAAAATAATAATAAATAATAAAAATAATTAAAAAATAAAAAATAAAAAATAAACCTTTATCTATTTGAGTGATTTTTTTTTTTTTTTTTTTTTTTTTTTTTTTTTTTTTTTTTTTTTTTTTTTTTTTTGATCTAATGATGTGTTATTGAGTAGACGAAAAAAATTTGGTTTCATCTTTTAAATTCTAATAGATTTTAATTTATAATATATGATGACATGTCATTGAGCGAACATCAATTTTAAATATTATCCTTCATTATATTTTATTAGATTATATTACCTATTTCGGTTTTAGTAAAATTTATTCACAAAGTAAAGGTTATTTAGGAAATTAGAGGATTATATAATAAAAATGCATTCATAATAATAATAACAGGGACTCTGTATGGAAAGTTTCTCTAGATTTTACTAATGTGGATGACTTCAAACCACATACAGTGGTGGTGGCAGCGATTTAATCTGTAACATTATCCAGCTGAATAAATGCTTTTATCAATCAAATCATGTTGGACCGTGATAGTGAGTAGGATATCTATTAAAAAAATCAGTTTTAGAAAATTTCTCTCTAAGAAGTGTAAACATTTTTGAGGAACTTCTGAAGTGATCAATCTTGGATCAGATGGCCCGAATACAATCTTAATTTTTATGGAGTTCAAATATTGCTGCTTATCTTAGAAATCCATTATAAATCGTCTCACTTAGCACAAATTGCTTTTGTGACTATAGAGACCGTAGCCCAATTTCGAATTCATGTTCAACAAAAAAAAAAAAACAAAAAAAGCTTTATTCTGATTTTAATAAAATTTAAGCATAATAGTCTACGGAACAAATTAACTTATTAGTAGTGTGTAATTAATTAAAAGCTAAAAGACTGATCATTATTTCTTTTAAATAAATCAATAGTTAACTTAATTGAAATTCAGGATTAACTCAAAATTTTGCTGCATTATGCAAATTCAGGATTAACTATCACCTTAGGAAATACATTGGCAATATGAGATGTGTGATTAACTACCACCTTCATCAATTATATATGAACTAATGAACTATTAATTTCATCAACAAAATACATGTCTTGTTGTATAAGTTCTGCAATGGAGATCTTGTTGGAAATTTACAAATCTTATGTAAAGGAGTCCTTGACATTAATGTCTTCAGGGCTAGAAACGTCTGAGACACGTATTTCATTGTAGGTCGAGAC
Source organism: Acer saccharum (assembly GCA_030490815.1). Lineage (NCBI taxonomy): Eukaryota > Viridiplantae > Streptophyta > Magnoliopsida > Sapindales > Sapindaceae > Acer > Acer saccharum. The sequence continues at coordinate 39,739,650 of CM059875.1, forward strand.
TTCAGTTCTGATTGCAAGTTTGCAAATGCTATAGCTGAAGCAAAAATAATGCAAAGGCAGACAATGACATGAGAACAGAGAATTGAAAATTCAAATTCTCTTGTTTCTCAATCTTGGCTTCATTAACCTGTTTGGCAGAATTTTCGAACTCTATGGAAAGTATAACGCTCAACTTTCATTATCAACTATCAAGTATAACGCTGAACTCTATGGAAAGCATAACGCTGAATTCCAAGGGAATGGCTTTTTTAACTCTGCATTCGTTTGAGGTGAAACCAAAATCCAAATATCAACAACATAAGAAATGCGGGTGACATGCAGAAAAATTGTAATGAAGTAAATGATCACATTTTGAGGTTTATCTTCCCAATCATTGGTTCTATAGGGTGCAGGTTTTGTATGTGTAGAGCAAGAAGGAAACCCACTATAACTTGACCACATAAACCCACTAACAAGTGTAACGTTTTCAGTTGGGTTAAAAGACCAAGAGTTGAAGGGATCGGACCGACAAGGCTATTCATACATAAGTCCAAATCTCTCAACTTGGTTAAACGACCAAGAGTCGAAGGGATAGGTCCAATGAGATTGTTACCACTTAAACACAGGGAGACCAAATTCTTCAGGCTTCCGATTTCTAGAGGTATAGCACCTGCATGAAAAACAAACATGTCAACATTCAGTGACCATGTACGATTGTACGGATACCAAAGAAAAGTAATAATAATTGTTGATTCACCTGTAAGATTATTCCACGACAGGTAAAGGTACTTGAGTTTGGAAAGAGTTAATTTGAGTTAATTTGTACAGGAAATCCTGAATTTCATTTAAGTTAATTATTGATTTATTTAAAAGAAGTAATGATCAGTCTTTTAGCTTTTAATTAATTACACTCATAGACTATTATGCTTAAATTTTATTAAAATAAGAATAAAGCTTTTTTTGTTTTTGGTTGAACATGGATTCAAAATTGGGCTAAGGTCTCTATAGTCACAAAAGCAATTTGTGCTAACTGAGACGATTCATAGCTGCTCTTCAGTTGGTTGGGCTGGGCTACTTAATAATGGATTTCTAAGATAAGCAGCGATATTTGAACTCCTTAAAAATTAAGATTATATTCGGGCCATCTAAACCAAGATTGATCACTTCAGATGTTCCTCAAATATGTTTACACTTCTTAGAGAGAAATTTTCTAAAACTGATTTTTTAATAGATATCCTACCTACTATCACGGCCCAACGTGATTTGATTGATAAAAGCACTCATCCAACTGGATAATGTTATAGGTTGAGTCGCTGCCACCACCACCGTATGTGGTTTGAAGTCATCCACAGTAATAAAATCTAGAGAAACTTTCCATACAGAGTCTCTGTTATTATTATTATGAATGCATTATTATTATATAATCCTCTAATTTCATAAATAACCTTTACTTTGTGAATAAATTTTACCAAAATCGAAATAGGTAATATAATCTAATAAAATATAATGAAGGATACTATTGAAAATTTATGTTTGCTCAATGACATGTCATCATATATTATAAATTAAAATCTATTAGAATTTAAAAGATAAAACCAATTTTTTTCGTCAGCTCAATAACACATCATTAGATCAAAAAAAAAATTCACTCAGATAGATAAAGTTTTTATTTATTTTTAAAAAAAAAAGATAATTGAATTTTCAATGAAAATTGTATAGGAGATATATGGAAATTGCTATTTTTAAATATATTCATCTTCTCTTTTGTGATTACGATGCAAATAATATATCAAATAATTAATTGATTAGAATGTTTTTATACGTTTCACTATCCGAATTTAAGATAGTTAACGATGCAATAATTTTTTGATCTGAAAGTTAACATATTCTGCTAGGAAATATCGTGGGAGGAGAGGATATGCATGCATGTTACACTTTACATGTAATAAAAAAGTAAATATCTTTCAAAAAAAAAAATTTGATTAATAATATTTTCAATCATATCGAAAATCTCTGAGTTGCCTTTGTTAGCACAAACTGAATTAATTAAAGAATATTGATACGAGATCTAGTAAACAACATGTATTAATTGCATAAAAACCAATCCCCACTCATCTATAATATATATATAGGGCCATGCACAAGCTCAATGATCCACCATACATTACTAATATTTCTTTGATATTATTCTTCTGATTTTCTTCGACTACTTCCAAGTTCCAATGGCAAATTCTTCTTTTATTTTTCTTCATATGTTATCACTGTTTTTCGGCTTAGTTTATACACAAAAGCCGAACGTAACTGTGGCACTCGATGGAACGGGTAATTTTCATTCAGGATTTAGAACTAATGAGTCCACCACTCTGGGTGAGTTATACATGTGTATATATATATATATATATGCGGAAATTATCCTATCAGTGCATCCTGATAGAATTATATAAGGATATTGAATGTGAGCCACTCGTTTTACATACATTGACTTGGTATGTATGCACTTGTCAAATCACTGTTATAAATGAGTGGCTCATATTCAATATCCTAATAAAGTTATATTAGTGCATCCTGATAGGATCGGGACCGTATATATATGTTATGTTATATATATATAAATATATTTCTTATAAGATGTTTATGATTTCTAGAAATTCAATTCACTTTGACAGTAAAATGGATACGTGATTGATTTTAAAACGTTTCTTGTGATTCTTGTGATGACATCTATTTATGAGTTAACAATGGTTGCAGGGACGATTAAGACAACGATCGTTATCAAGAACAATTTCCACTCGAATGTGAACTCCTTGTACGTTCATTGTCGTTCCAAGGATGATGATATTGGCGAACATTGGCTCGCCGTAGGCCAAACAATTGCGTGGTCATTCCACGAAAATGTATGGAGTACAACCCTTTTTCATTGCTATGCTCAATGGGGAAACAAGAAGAAACATTTCAATGCATTTGAGTGGGAAGGTACCACTAAGAACTGTTGTGTTGATAAAGGAAGAGTTACTTGGGTTCTCGAAGAAAATGGTCTTCGTGCAATCGAAACTGATCCAGAAAGGATACCCCAAGATGAAGAACTTACAAAACTTAATTGGGATTAATATGTTATTGCTGAAACGAGTTTGGCTAAATTGCTGTAATTGCTTGGGCTATGAGTTATCAAAAGCAAATATTTTGTATTGTCAAATATTTGAAAGAAATATATATTTTTATAACTTCTAAGTTTTATTCATATCCTCATATACACAATTTATTTATTTTATTATACTTTTAGTAATCGGTTTATTTGATTCAGTTAAATATCTCATGCCATCCGAAGTTTTATTTGAATATTTTCAATTCCACACACAAAGAATTGACAAGTAGCCACCTCATGCTCCATGCCTCCATGTCCCGTACTATTTGTGTAATCCTTTTATCAATCCATGATTTTTTTTTTTTAATCTAATGATATGTTATTAAGCAGACGAAAATATTTGGTTTTATCTTTTAAACTCTAATAGATTTTAATTTATAATATATGATGACATGCTATTGAGCAAACATAAATTTTAAATATTATCCTTCATTATGTTTTATTAGATTATATTACCTATTTCAGTTTTAATAAAGTTTATTCACAAAGTAAAGGTTATTTAGGAAATTAGAGGATTATATAATAATAATAATAATAACAGAGACTCTGTATGGAAAGTTTCTCTAGATTTTATTAATGTGGATGACTTCAAACCACATACGGTGGTGGTGGCAGCAACTCAACCTGTAACATTATCCAGTTGGACGGGTGCTTTTATTAATCAAATCATGTTGAGCCGTGATAGTAGGTAGGATATCTATTAAAAAATCAGTTTTAGAAAATTTCTCTCTAAGAAGTGTAAACATTTTTGAGGAACTTCTAAAATGATCAATCTTTGATCGGATGGCCCGAATACAATCTTCATTTTTAAGGAGTTCAAATATTGCTGCTTATCTTAGAAATCCATTATTAAGTGGCCCAGCCCAACTAACTGAAGAGCAGCTATGAATCGTATCACTTAGCAGAAATTGCTTTTGTGACTATAGAGACTGTAGCCCAATTTCGAATTCATGTTCAACAAAAAAAAAGAAAGCTTTATTCTGATTTTATTAAAATTTAAGCATAATAGTCTATGAAACAAATTAACTTATTAGTAGTGTGTAATTAATTAAAAGCTAAAAGACTGATCATTACTTCTTTTAAATAAATCAATAATTAACTTAAATGAAATTCAAGATTTCTGGAACAAATTAACTCAAATTTTAGCTGCATTAAGCACATTCATATTGAGAAAAATGCATAAAATTATAAATGGATTGTTAGCATAGGTGGAGGTGGTGGTGCACCTCTCCTTCCACAATGGTAGGGTTTTAAGTCTCACCATACGTATTTTACATGAATATGTGGGTAGTTTTCTCTGGCTGTTCAATGCTCAGTGAGAAAAAAATGAGAGAAGGAAAAAGAAAAAAATGTAACTAAAAAGTCTTTAATCTTTATAGCCCACTGGACCTGACTCGACAAAAGCCCAGTGATAGGATCCAATCAAGTCCAAATTATACTTGATAGCAACCTAACTACTAAACCAGTCCACAACAAACAAGAAAACTGAAGTCTGAAGACATGGCTCTTTTGTCTTCTGTCAGTGGAATCTCCAGACAACAACTCTCCTGCTCCTCTTTCAAAACAGGTTCTTTTTCAATTTTATACATGTATTTATGTGTTATTATATGATAAAATTCACTTGCAACTCTGATACATTTCAATTATAATGCACAGATGTATGGAACATTTGTAGACTTAATTCTTGGCACATTCAATCATATAGAATTGGCACTAACCAGGCAACTCAATTATACAAGGATTTTTCTGTGAAAATGTATTCTGTTTCTAATTCATCTTCTTCAAATGTTTCGATTCCGTATGAGAAATCGAAGAGGGTGTGGATATGGACAGAGAGCAAGCAAGTCATGTGTGCTGCAGTGGAGAGAGGATGGAACACTTTCATTTTCTCACCACATAATCACGAACTTGCCAATGATTGGTCATGTGAGGTTATATATAGTTTCTTGTGAATTCCCATATTAGAATTTGCGTTTAAAGTTCTTAATTTGAGATTTTTGGTGGTTGAATGCACAGCAATGGCTTTGTTAGATCCCCTGTTCATCAAAGAAGGAGAGGTTTTCGATAGAGTGGAACGAAGGGTACCTACTATCTTTGAGGTTTCCACTCCGAAAGAATTGCAGCAACTCCAACCAGCGGATGAGCAGGCAGAAAATATTGTCATTGATTTGCTGAATTGGCAGGTGTGTTAATTGTTTTTGGTTGTTTTGTGGCAGATAAAATCAACTTGAATGTGAGATTATGAAATTAAGATCTTGAAATTATGGGATTTATTACCGTCAAGTGACCACCAAGGCACCAAATAGTGACTTAGATGCTATTCCAGATGTTGTAGTTGACCACCAAAGAGAAATTTTCTAAAACTGATTTTTTTAATAGATATCTTGCCTACTATCACGGCCCAACATGATTTGATTGATAAAAGATTCGTCTAGCTGGATAATGTTACAGGTTGAGTCACCGCCACTACTGTATGCGGTTTGAAGTCATCCACATTAATAGAATCTAGAGAAACTTTCCATACAGAATCTCTATTATTATTATTATTATTATTATTTTGAATCCATTATTATTATATAATCCGCTAATTTCCTAAATAACCTTTACTTTATTAAAACTGAAATAGGTAATATAATCTAATAAAATATAATGAGGGATAATATTTAAAAGTTATGTTTGCTCAATAACATGTCATCATATATTATAAATTAAAATCTATTAGAATTTAAAAGATAAAACCAAATATTTTCGTCTACTCAATAACATATCATTAGATCAAAAAAAAAAAAAAAAAAAAAAAAAAAAAAAAAAATTCATGGATTGATAAAAGGATTACACAAATAGTACGGGACATGGAGCATGAGGTGGCTACTTGTCAATTGTTTGAGTGTGGAATTGAAAATAATCAAATAAAACTTTGGATGGCATGAGATATTTAACTGAATCAAATAAACCGATTACTAAAAGTATAATAAAATAAATAAATTGTGTATATGAGGATATGAATAAAACTTAGAAATCATAAAAATATATATTGCTTTCAAATATTTGACAATATAAAATATTTGCTTTTGATAACTAATAGCCCAAGCCAAACTCATATCAGCAATAACATATTAATCCCAATTAAGTTTTGTAAGTTCTTCATCTTGGGGTATCCTTTCTGGATCAGTTTCGATTGCACGAAGACCATTTTCTTCGAGAACCCAAGTAACTCTTCCTTTATCAACACAACAGTTCTTAGTTGTACCTTCCCACTCAAATGCATTGAAACGTTTCGTCTTGTTTCCCCATTGAGCATAGCAATGAAAAAGGGTTGTACTCCATGTATTTACGTGGAACGACCACGCAATTGTCTGGCCTACGGTGAGCCAATGTTCGCCAATATCATCGTTCTTGGAAAGACAATGAACGTACAAGGAGTTCGCATTCGAGTGGAAATTGTTCTTGATAACGATCGTGTTCTTAATCGTCCCTGCAACCATTGTTAACTTACAAATTAATAGATGTCATCACAAGAATCACAAGAAACGTTTTAAAATCAATCACATATCCATTTTACTGTCAAAGTGAATTGAATTTCTAGAAATCAAAAACATCTTATAAGAAATATATATATAACATAACATAACATATATATATATATATACACATGTATAACTCACACTGAGCGGCGGACTCATTACTTTTGAATCCTGAACGAAAATTACCCATTCCATCGAGTGCCACAGTTACGTTCGGCTTTTGTGTATAAACTAAGCCGAAAAACAGTGATAACATAAGAACAAAAATAAAAGAAGAATGTGCCATTGGAACTTGGAAGTAGTCGAAGAAAATCAGAAGAATAATATCAAAGAAATATTAGTAACGTATGGTGGATCATTGAGCTTGTGCATGGCCCTATATATACTAAAGATGAGTGGGGATTGGTTTTTATGCAATTAATACATGCTTTAATTGCATAAAAACCAATCCCCACTATTCTTTAATTAATTCAATCTGTGCTAACAAAGGCAACTCAGAGATTTTCGATATAATTGAAAATATTATTAATCAATTTTTATTTTTTATTTTTTTTGGAAAGATATTTACTTTTTTATTACATGTAAAGTGTAACATGCATGAATGCATATCCTCTCCTCCCACGATATTTCCTAGTAGAATATGTCAACTTTCAGATAAAAAATTATTGCATCGTTAGCTATCTTAAATTTGGACAGTGAAACGTATAAAAACATTCTAATTAATTAATTATTTAATATATTATTTGCATCGTAATCACAAAAGAGAAGAGGAATATTCGTTATATTTAAAAATAGCAATTTCCATATATCTCTTTTATAATTTTCATTGAAAATTCAATTATCTTAAAAAAATAATAATAATAATAATAAAATAATTAAAAAAAATAAAAAATAAAAAAAAACCTTTATCTATTTGAGTGATTTTTTTTTTTTTTTTTTTTTTTTGATCTAATGATGTGTTATTGAGTAGACGAAAAAATTTGGTTTCATCTTTTAAATTCTAATAGATTTTAATTTATAATATATGATGACATGTCATTGAGCGAACATCAATTTTAAATATTATCCTTCATTATATTTTATTAGATTATATTACCTATTTCGGTTTTAGTAAAATTTATTCACAAAGTAAAGGTTATTTAGGAAATTAGAGGATTATATAATAAAAATGCATTCATAATAATAATAACAGGGACTCTGTATGGAAAGTTTCTCTAGATTTTACTAATGTGGATGACTTCAAACCACATACAGTGGTGGTGGCAGCGATTTAATCTGTAACATTATCCAGCTGAATAAATGCTTTTATCAATCAAATCATGTTGGACCGTGATAGTGAGTAGGATATCTATTAAAAAAATCAGTTTTAGAAAATTTCTCTCTAAGAAGTGTAAACATTTTTGAGGAACTTCTGAAGTGATCAATCTTGGATCAGATGGCCCGAATACAATCTTAATTTTTATGGAGTTCAAATATTGCTGCTTATCTTAGAAATCCATTATGAATCGTCTCACTTAGCACAAATTGCTTTTGTGACTATAGAGACCGTAGCCCAATTTCGAATTCATGTTCAACAAAAAAAAAAAAAACAAAAAAAGCTTTATTCTGATTTTAATAAAATTTAAGCATAATAGTCTACAAAACAAATTAACTTATTAGTAGTGTGTAATTAATTAAAAGCTAAAAGACTGATCATTATTTCTTTTAAATAAATCAATAGTTAACTTAATTGAAATTCAGGATTAACTCAAAATTTAGCTGCATTATGCAAATTCAGGATTAACTATCACCTTAGGAAATACAATAGAAGTACAAATTAATGCTCACATTGGCAATATGAGATGTGTGATTAACTACCACCTTCATCAATTATATATGAACTATTAATTTCATCAACAAAATACATGTCTTGTTGTATAAGTTCTGCAATGGAGATCTTGTTGGAAATTTACAAATCTTATGTAAAGGAGTCCTTGACATTAATGTCTTCAGGGCTAGAAACGTCTGAGACACGTATTTCATTGTAGGTCGAGACTTCAGTTCTGATTGCAAGTTTGCAAATGCTATAGCTGAAGCAAAAATAATGCAAAGGCAATGACATGAGAACAGAGAATTGAAAATTCAAATTCTCTTGTTTCTCAATCTTGGCTTCATTAACCTGTTTGGCAGAATTTTCGAACTCTATGGAAAGTATAACGCTCAACTTTCATTATCAACTATCAAGTATAACGCTGAACTCTATGGAAAGCATAACGCTGAATTCCAAGGGAATGGCTTTTTTAACTCTGCATTCGTTTGAGGTGAAACCAGAATCCAAATATCAACAACATAAGAAATGCGGTGACATGCAGAAAAATTGTAATGAAGTAAATGATCACATTTTGAGGTTTATCTTCCCAATCATTGGTTCTATAGGGTGCAGGTTTTGTATGTGTAGAGCAAGAAGGAAACCCACTATAACTTGACCACATAAACCCACTAACAAGTGTAACGTTTTCAGTTGGGTTAAAAGACCAAGAGTTGAAGGGATCGGACCGACAAGGCTATTCATACATAAGTCCAAATCTCTCAACTTGGTTAAACGACCAAGAGACGAAGGGATAGGTCCAATGAGATTGTTACCACTTAAACACAGGGAGACCAAATTCTTCAGGCTTCCGATTTCTAGAGGTATAGCACTTGCATGAAAAACAAACATGTCAACATTCAGTGACCATGTACGATTGTACGGATACCAAAGAAAAGTAATAATAATTGTTGATTCACCTGTAAGATTATTCCACGACAGGTAAAGGTACTTGAGTTTGGAAAGAGTTAATTTGAGTTAATTTGTACCGAAAATCCTGAATTTCATTTAAGTTAATTATTGCTTTATTTAAAAGAAGTAATGATCAATCTTTTAGCTTTTAATTAATTACACTCATAGACTATTATGCTTAAGTTTTATTAAAATAAGAATAAAGCTTTTTTTGTTTTTGGTTGAACATGAATTCAAAATTGGGCTAAGGTCTCTATAGTCACAAAAGCAATTTGTGCTAACTGAGACGATTCATAGCTGCTCTTCAGTTGGTTGGGTTGGGCTAAGATAAGCAGCGATATTTGAACTCCTTAAAAATTAAGATTATATTCGGGCCATCTGAACCAAGATTGATCACTTCAGAAGTTCCTCAAATATGTTTACTCTTCTTACAGAGAAATTTTCTAAAACTGATTTTTTAATAGATATCCTACCTACTATCATGGCCCAACGTGATTTGATTGATAAAAGCACTCATCCAACTGGATAATGTTACAGGTTGAGTCGCTGCCACCACCACCGTATGTGGTTTGAAGTCATCCACAGTAATAAAATCTAGAGAAACTTTCCATACAGAGTCTCTGTTATTATTATTATGAATGCATTATTATTATATAATCCTCTAATTTCCTAAATAACCTTTACTTTGTGAACAAATTTTACCAAAACCGAAATAGGTAATATAATCTAATAAAATATAATGAAGGATAATATTGAAAATTTATGTTTGCTCAATGACATGTCATCATATATTATAAATTAAAATCTATTAGAATTTAAAAGATAAAACCAATTTTTTTCGTCAGCTCAATAACACATCATTAGATTAAAAATAAAAAATTCACTCAGATAGATAAAGTGTTTATTTATTTAAAATAAAAAAAAAAGATAATTGAATTTTCAATGAAAATTGTAAAGGACATATATGGAAATTGCTATTTTTAAATATATTCCTCTTCTCTTTTGTGATTACGATGCAAATAATATATCAAATAATTAATTGATTAGAATGTTTTTATATGTTTCACTATCCAAATTTAAGATAGTTAATGATGTAATAATTTTTTGATCTAAAAGTTGACATATTCTGCTAGGAAATATCGTGGGAGGAGAAGATATGCATGCATGCATGTTACACTTTACATGTAATAAAAAAGTAAATATTTTAAAAAAAAAAAATAAAATTGATTAATAATATTTTCAATTATATCGAAAATCTCTGAGTTGCCTTTGTTAGCACAGACTGAATTAATTAAAGAATATTGATACGAGATCTAGTAAACAACTCGTATTAATTGCATAAAAACCAATCCCCACTCATCTATAATATATATATATAGGGCCATGCACAAGCTCAATGATCCACCATACATTACTAATATTTCTTTGATATTATTCTTCTGATTTTCTTCGACTACTTCCAAGTTCCAATGGCAAATTCTTCTTTTATTTTTCTTCTTATGTTATCACTGTTTTTCGGCTTAGTTTATACACAAAAGCCGAACGTAACTGTGGCACTCGATGGAACGGGTAATTTTCATTCAGGATTCAGAACTAATGAGTCCGCCACTCTGGGTGAGTTATACATGTGTATATCTATATATGTTATGTTATATATATATAAATATATTTCTTATAAGATGTTTATGATTTCTAGAAATTCAATTCACTTTGACAGTAAAATGGATACGTGATTGATTTTAAAACGTTTCTTGTGATTCTTGTGATGACATCTATTTATGAGTTAACAATGGTTGCAGGGACGATTAAGACAACGATCGTTATCAAGAACAATTTCCACTCGAATGTGAACTCCTTGTACGTTCATTGTCGTTCCAAGGATGATGATATTGGCGAACATTGGCTCGCCGTAGGCCAGACAATTGCGTGGTTGTTCCGCGAAAATGTATGGAGTACAACCCTTTTTCATTGCTATGCTTAATGGGGAAACAAGAAGAAACATTTCAATGCATTTGAGTGGGAAGGTACAACTAAGAACTGTTGTGTTGATAAAGGAAGAGTTACTTGGGTTCTCGAAGAAAATGGTCTTCGTGCAATCGAAACTGATCCAGAAAGGATACCCCAAGATGAAGAACTTACAAAACTTAATTGGGATTAATATGTTATTGCTGAAACGAGTTTGGCTAAATTGCTGTAATTGCTTGGGCTATGAGTTATCAAAAGCAAATATTTTGTATTGTCAAATATTTGAAAGCAATATATATTTTTATAACTTCTAAGTTTTATTCATATCCTCATATACACAATTTATTTATTTTATTATACTTTTAGTAATCGGTTTATTTGATTCAGTTAAATATCTCATGCCATCCGAAGTTTTCTTTGATTATTTTCAATTCCACACACAAAGAATTGACAAGTAGCCACCTCATGCTCCATGCCTCCATGTCCCGTACTATTTGTGTAATCCTTTTATGAATCCATGATTTTTTTTTTTTAATCTAATGATATGTTATTAAGCAGACGAAAATATTTGGTTTTATCTTTTAAACTCTAATAGATTTTAATTTATAATATATGATGACATGTTATTGAGCAAACATAAATTTTAAATATTATCCTTCATTATGTTTTATTAGATTATATTACCTATTTCAGTTTTAATAAAGTTTATTCACAAAGTAAAGGTTATTTAGGAAATTAGAGGATTATATAATAATAATAATAATAACAGAGACTCTGTATGGAAAGTTTCTCTAGATTTTATTAATGTGGATGACTTCAAACCACATACGGTGGTGGCGGCAGCGACTCAACCTGTAACATTATCCAGCTGGACGAGTGCTTTTATTAATCAAATCATGTTGAGCCGTAATAGTAGGTAGGATATATATTAAAAAATAAGTTTTAGAAAATTTCTATCTAAGAAGTGTAAACATTTCTGAGGAACTTCTAAAATGATCAATCTTTGATCGGATGGCCCGAATACAATCTTAATTTTTAAGGAGTTCAAATATCGCTGCCTATCTTAGAATTCCATTATTAAGTGGCCTAGCCCAACTAACTGAAGAGCAGCTATGAATCGTATCACTTAGCATAAATTGCTTTTGTGACTATAGAGACCGTAGCCCAATTTCGAATTCATGTTAACAAAAAAAAAAAAAAAAAAAAAAGCTTTATTCTGATTTTATTAAAATTTAAGCATAATAGTCTATGAAACAAATTAACTTATTAGTAGTGTGTAATTAATTAAAAGCTAAAAGACTGATCATTACTTCTTTTAAATAAATCAATAATTAACTTAAATGAAATTCAGGATTTCTGGAACAAATTAACTCAAATTTTAGCTGCATTAAGAACATTCATTTTGAGAAAAATGCATAAAATTATAAATGGATTGTTAGCACAGGTGGAGGTGGTGGTGCACCTCTCCTTCCACAATGGTTGGGTTTTAAGTCTCACCATATGTATTTTACATGAATATGTGGGTAGTTTTCTCTGACTGTTCGACGCTCAGTGAGAAAAAAATGAAAAAAGGAAAAAGAAAAAAATGTAACTAAAAAGTCTTTAATCTTTATAGCCCACTGGACCTGACTCGACAAAAGCCCAGTGATAGGATCCAATCAAGTCCAAATTATACTTGATAGCAAACTAACTACTAAACCAGTCCACAACAAACAAGAAAACTGAAGTCTGAAGACATGGCTCTTTTGTCTTCTGTCAGTGGAATCTCCAGACAACAACTCTCCTGCTCCTCTTTCAAAACAGGTTCTTTTTCAATTTTATAAATGTATTTATGTGTTATTATATGATAAAATTCACTTGCCACTCTGATACATTTCAATTATAATGCACAGATGTATGGAACATTTGTAGACTTAATTCTTGGCACATTCAATCATATAGAATTGGCACTAACCAGGCAACTCGATTATACAAGGATTTTTCTGTGAAAATGTGTTCTGTTTCTAATTCATCTTCTTCAAATGTTTCGATTCCGTATGAGAAATCGAAGAGGGTGTGGATATGGACAGAGAGCAAGCAAGTCATGTGTGCTGCAGTGGAGAGAGGATGGAACACTTTCATTTTCTCACCACATAATCACGAACTTGCCAATGATTGGTCATGTGAGATTATTTATAATTTCTTATGAATTCCCATATTCGAATTTGCGTTTAAAGTTCTTAATTTGAGATTTTTGGTGGTTGAATTCACAGCAATGGCTTTTTTAGATCCCCTGTTCATCAAAGAAGGAGAGGTTTTCGATAGAGTGGAACGAAGGGTAGCTACTATCTTTGAGGTTTCCACTCCAAAAGAATTGCAGCAACTCCAACCAGCGGATGAGCAGGCAGAAAATATTGTCATTGATTTGCTGAATTGGCAGGTGTGTTAATTGTTTTTGGTTGTTTTGTGGCAGATAAAATCAACTTGAATGTAAGACTATGAAATTAGGATCTTGAAATTATGGGGATTTATTACCGTCAAGTGACCACCAAATAGTGACTTAGATGCTATTCCAGATGTTTTAGTTAATTTTTTGTAAAATGTGTAGTTGGGGATGTTTTGAAATGCAGAATTTTTTATATATTTTTTTGCCTCGAGTATGGTATAAATCAATCCAATTGAATTCCGTACATTTAGTGAAAGCTAGCGGTATCATCTTACATTTCACTGTCTTTTGTTGAGATTTCCTTTCAACTATGACGTTCCTTCCGTGGCTTCTATCGTAGCTTTCTTTATTGTTTTAGCATCTGGAAGCTGTTCTGGTCTTGTTATTCACTTTACATTGTACATTCATCTATGTTTTTACTAGTAACATAATTTGTAATTAATTACTTGTTACCATAAAATGTGTAGTTGGGGATCTTTTGAAATGCAGATATTTTCTTCCCTCAAGCTTGTATAAATCAATCCAGTTGAATTCCTTACATAATTACATTTTGTGAAAGCTATCGGCATCATCTTACATGTCACTGTCTCCCATCAAGATTTCTTTTCTGCTATGACGTTCCTTCTGTGGCTTTGGAAGCTGATTTGGTCATGTTATTCACTTTCCATAGTACATTCATCTTAACATTTGTGTTCTTCCTGATCAAATTCATTGATGTTTTGACTAGTAACATAATTTATAATTCATTAATTGTTACTAAGGTGACCCTGTCAACTGCTCATGTGTGACGACATATTCTCTTAAAAATTGTTCAACCGTATTACTCCCTCTTGATCTGGTTTTGTATTTTGTAGATAATACCTGCGGAAAATATAGTTGCAGCATTTCAAGGCAGTAGTAAAACAGTGTTTGCCATCTCAAAGACTCCTACTGAAGCACAAACGTTTCTTGAGGTATCTCTTAATATCTACATCGAGAACAAGAAAGGTTTTGTTTGAAATGCTGAGATTCGTTACATTGATAGTTTGTTGCTTCAAAATTATAATCAATCATTTGTGTATGCAGGCCTTGGAGCAAGGTCTGGGTGGAGTTGTTCTGAAAGTCGAGGATGTCGAAGCTGTTCTTGAGCTAAAGGTAATTTGTTCTCGGGCTAAGCTTCTTCAGTAGTAAGGCATTGCTCCTTATCTCTGTTAAAATTATCAGGAATATTTTGACAGAAGGAGTGAAGTGAGCAATCTCTTGAGCTTGACCAAAGCCACTGTAACTCGAGTCGATGTAGCCGGAATGGGTGATCGAGTCTGTGTGGATCTCTGTAGCCTAATGAGACCTGGTGAAGGACTTCTAGTACGGTCCTAGCCTCTCTTCTACTATTCAATGGCACTTGTGGTTTGTTCATAAGCTGATCATATATGATGCTCCATTCTTAATTCTCGAATGCTGTTTGATAGGTTGGATCCTTCGCTAGGGGACTATTCCTTGTTCACTCCGAAAGCTTAGAGTCAAATTACATTGCCAGCAGGCCTTTTCGAGTCAACGCGGTGAGTTTTGGCTTTGAAGTTGGTCTCTGATGGTATTTTCATGAAAGTCATGCATGATAATTTTTATGAACATAGGCCAAGTATTCTCTATGATGGTGAACGAGGAACATATATGCAATGCAAGGCTCGTTTCCTAGGAAAGAAAAATATATGAAGACTCGTCGTCCATATGAATATATGATCATTAAAGAAGCCTTTCTCGGCTATAATTTGATTTTCCATATACAAGAATGATGGTTGTTCCTGGATTTATTGATGTGTGATGTTCTTGTCAAACTGTTATGGTAATTTGCAGGGGCCGGTACATGCCTATGTACTAGTTCCAGGAGGAAAAACTTGCTACCTTTCGGAGTTAAAATCAGGTAAAGAAGTGATTGTGGTTGATCAGAAAGGTAATCAGCGAACAGCAATTGTTGGCCGCGTGAAGATAGAGTCCAGACCACTTCTTCTAGTAGAGGCAAAGGTTTGTGTTTTACCAACCGTTGTTTGCTGAACAAGATTGAGTTTCCTCCATTGATAGTCTTGCAAATGAGCTCATCTATGCATATGAATCAATATAGGGTGTGCTTGATTTTCATGCTTGATTCATTGGATTTATTAAGTTCTAATTCATTGGATTTATTAGGTTCTAATCCTTGAATATTACTTACTGGTGCAGAGAGATTCAGACAATGAATCTATTACAGCGTAATTCTTCAGAACGCAGAGACCGTTGCCTTAATCGGTCCCTGCCAAGGTTTGTTATGATTGTCATGTTTGGTTGTGGAAATTGTGGATTCAATTGTTATTTTGCTCATTTAACAACTTGTCTGCAGGAAATGGAGAGCAGAAAACAGCCATTCCTTTGACCTCATTGAAAGTGGGGGATGAAGTTTTGCTGAGATTACAAGGAGCGGCTCGACATACAGGAATAGAAATTCAAGAATTCATTGTTGAGAATTGATTTGAAGAGCCAAGATGATATAATTCCAGAAGTCCAATTTGTTAATGACTATTGCAACTATTATGTCAAAGAAGATACATGTAACTCTAAGGTTAGCACCTCGCAAGTTTATTCCAATTTGTTCCATTTTTCTCCAAAATTATTAATTTCAACAAGTTTTCTTTATTTTCTCAGTGAATGTATCATGTATAATTATACTCTGTTGAAGAATATATCATGATGTGAAAATTTAGTGCCGTAAAATTGATAGAGTTCTTCTATATTTAAATTAATAATAGCACAAGAATTCCTTAAAGATGAAAAGAAGAGCAGAAAGAAAAGATTAAGAGAAAAAATTATAGAACTTCTACTTTATTATAATGAATGATGAAGAGAACAAACCTTCTTATTTAAGGAAAACAAAAAGGACAACCTAAACCTATAATAAAAAAGGAAAACCTAAACCTACATACATTAGACGATGGTAGGAGTGAGTAAATTGATAATAAAAAAAATACGCTATGAAAATCATATATAATTAGATCTATATATACATTTTGAATCGGAAACATGTTCCAGGACAAAGAGTGGTATATATTGTTGACATGATATTAATATTACATGGTTGGAAGAATCTCAGGAGCAAATGTGAAAGTTGCAGCAAGCACTAACTATCCTAGTGAAAGCTAAATATATCTTTACACTATACAGAAGACTTGAAAACGCACCCCCACCCCCCCCTTCATGAGAAATTTGCCATCAGAACTCAGTCAAGGTATTTCAATTAAGTCCATCTAATACTAGATAACACCAGTCACCAGCCAAAAAGATAGAAAATGGAAGACACAGTTGTGAATACATACCAAGATGCTCAAATCAAGATGCCATTATGTTTTTTTTGTTTTTACTTAATAAAAAACAGAAAGAATGAAAACTTAAAAGGTGACACCCCAAACAAAGAGAAACCAAATATTCCAAGACACCCATGTCATCAACATTGCAATGTTAGAGTTCCTGGCAAAAATTATAGACAAATTCTTTACATAAAAGGTCAAACAGAAAATTTCATCATCCACGTCTAGTATTGACAGTAAAAAAATGGCATTATAATGTCTTGCTCTAAAATAACTGTGCATAAATCCAGAGCTCTCCATCAGAACAGGAAAAAACAACTCCAACCAATCAGAAAAATTGAAATTGAGCAGCGAAGCAAGTTTTAAAACAGTGGAATTAATATCAAAAATGATTGCAACTCCTATAGCATTAGAATATCTAAAAACCAGTATATGAATATAAGAACATTTTTAAAATAGCAAGCTAGCCCAAGTAACAAGAATTCAAAAATTTATTCAGAAAATATCATGACAAAGGTTGATGCATGTATCTTTAACACAGTTTTTATTCATTCAACGAACATTTAGACAGAGCAGGGGTGGGATACCAATTAAACAAAATGTTGTCAATTAAATGATAATAACAAACCTCAATAGTGAATGGAAGTTTAAGGCTGCATGATTTTTGCAAATCAACCATCTCAGTGTACAAAAGAACATCTGCATCCTTGGCTTGTGGTTGTTATTATCGTTTCCCTATTTGAGGTTTGTCATTATGTAACTTACCATAATGTACATAAAAAGGCAGAAGTAAGCTCAGCAAAGCAGCAGATATGAAATAGCACATGAATTACCATGAATGTCATTAAAACCAAATAGAACTTTATAAAAAAATATGTTCTTTTCCTTTTAAATGAAGTGCTTCATGTTACATATATACTTCCTTAATACCGCAAAAAGAGATACTATTATCAGCACAAAAAAAAAAAAATAGAAAACAGTCAAAACATTTGATGATAAATTTTCAGAAAACCATAAAAAGAACTTGCTTATATCAAACCCAAATTCAAAAGCAAAATCACTACCAAACAGTCAAATACTAGTACGATACAAGATAAAAGATGTTTAAAGACCACATAGAAAGAAGATACAGAGGAAAAAGCAGAGTATGTTCCCTTTATAAGAACCTCTACTCATGTCTAAGTGATAAACGATTAAAGGCTACTCCCAAAATTATTGTATTAGATTCTCTGTAGTAAATATAAATAGAAACTATAGATGTAATACATACAATTCATCAACAGAAATGGTCCCATTATTCTACAAAAATTATGCGTGTCAATCTAATGAAGACACCCAAATTGTCAAGTTGTATAAGTTTCTCTTCTAAAATACCAACATTCAATTGAAAATCAACATAATTTAAAAATGAAGATAAACAAAACCTCAAATCATGAAAGGTCACTCAACATTTCGACAATTGAAACCAGTAAATCAATTAAGAGAGAGAGTGAGTACTTTTTCAATCTAAGAACAAAAAATACCAAAACATGGAATTAGACATCATTTGAACACACTTCTTTTAGTTTTTAAGGTTCAGCAATCTGCAGCTTTTTCAGTAAGATGCACAAACCCCAATCTATGCATGCTTAAATTATCAACCACAAATTACATTCAGTTTTAAATTTTTTGGAAAAATTCTATATACTGATAGTTTACCCCAAAATCAAGGTTAGCAAGCTAGTGAAGTTGCATCTGGAACGGTTGTCTCTGGCATTGATTCTTGATTTACTTGTGCTGTGTCAATGCCTAATGCTTCATTTACTTGTGCTACCTCACTGCCTCCGTAGATGAAAATTGATATCATCATAAGGTACACACAATTGAGAGGAGTCACATACATTGTGAAATACTTATAGTAGAGGTCGAGGCGACTATCGGACAAGGTCAAATGGAAAAGTTTCTTGTTTGAATAAATGCAGAGAATGTTAAGGGCACTCCCAATGCCAGTGATAACAAATACATTAATTGCCGATAGAAAAGTCTTCATTGATCTTGACAGATGTTCATCATCATTAGTGAAATGTTCCAGTCCTTCCGTGGCAAGTCCTTCCATAAGACCTAACAACAAGTACTGTGGTGCAAGCCACCATATGCTCATCGGTAGGCTTATATCATAATCATAATGATGATGTGAAAATGAATGATATTTGTCAAATATATGCAACCTGTGAACCTCAACCCACCATGCTATGGCACTGTATAATATAGATATCACCATTCCACCCCAAATTCTCATCATATTTTTCTTTAGTTTAGCTTTAGGAAACCAATTTGAAAGTAAGCATAATGGAGACAGTTTACTGGAGACCAATCCACGTGCTAAGGACTGAATCAAAATCAAATAGATTAAAAACTGATTTGCAGATTCCAATTTGATTCCCTCAAAAGAAGATAACGTGTTCGCAGTTGATAGCACCAAGCCAAAGACTATGAAACAAGACCACACAGGAACCATTTTCAAAATATATTTAGTCTCTTGCACCATTCTTACATCGCAAAGCCTACCAGCCTTTTCTTGTGCTTCTTGTCCAAGAGTGGATTCAATGATGGCAGCTTTGTCTATCCATCTGCATATTCAGTATTATTTATTAACTCATATAAAAACATATATGCTACTTTAAGTACACTAATAAGCGAATTACACAAACAAAGGAAGGTAGGTACATGTTAATTACTTGAGTAATTTAGCTTGAGGCCACAACTCTAATTCATCATTGTTGTAGTGAAAGAAGTGATTCAGAGAAGACGGGTATTCCATGTGGTGATTCAATATGGCAGCCCAGACAACGCGAATACAAGCAAAAGGTTTTTGAGCAATATGAGCTGCTTCTTTTTTGTGATATGAACGAGTAGCCAACAAAAACATCAAATAGGGTATCACCAGTACACATCCTGAGATAATCAAACGCAGTGGCCATGAACAGATGAACAAGGTTAATGAGAACAACAAACCAACACCCCCGGCAAAACTCAACCACATTTCTTCTCGAGCAATTACTCTTTCTCCGTTATGTTTTGCTGATCTGGTTCATGGGCTTCAAGTTGCTCAACAATAAATCGACTTACAAAATGCATCAATCCAGCTCTACCCACTGCTATAGGTATCAGTCCAACTATAATGGTCAGTGGCGAAAAATGACTAGGTGGGAATCTATTAAAGCTTATCATCCCGAAGAACATTAATCCCTGCGGACTAGGATTCTCTCCTCACCTCATCTCATCCTCACATTTTCCTCACCTTTTAAAAGCATGTGATTGGTTGTTGATAAAGTGTTAATCACATCTTCACCATTCATTCATTCAAATGCTTATGTGTCATAAGATTAAGTGAGGTGAGTACAAGGTGAGATGAGGAAAGGATCCTTGTCCAATCCCTGCAACAACAATATTAATTAATCAGAGACCTTTTGGGTTAAAAATGTAAAACTATAACTATATTTTTTTAAATAACAAAAATTGAATCCACCGCTCATATGTTATGAACAATTTAGTAGGAATGAAAAAGTGAGAAGAAAGATGAGAGATTAGGAAGATTTTTTGTTGCAATTTAATTGATACTTTATTCAATTCAAAGAAAGCCTTATATAGGCATTCCAATAGCAACTATCCTGAAAACTAGGAAACAAAATACCCACTAACTAAAAGCAAAGCGCATTAACAATCATGCCACAAAAGAAAGGAACCTACGCTCACTAAGTGCCCATGAATCCATCCATAACAATCATGCCCCAAAAGAAAGGAACCCATGTTCACTAAGTGCCTATGAATCCATTCATTACTAACTTATTTAATTGTAACAACCAATTGACTCAACTAATTGAAGTAGACTAAGTCTTCCCCTGTTCATTAGACCAAGGGACCTCTTCAATAATGCATGCATGTTCATCACTACAACATACTATAGGTGCACATATCATCATAATGCATCTTGATTAGCTCTACTTATCAATAATAAATTACACAAATAACTTACACATGCGTAGGCGGAAATTGAACAAAAGAGAATCCTTTTGAAATGACTGGAAAGAGTTTGGGACAAGTAAACCATAAAAATTAATAGTAACGCATACAGTGCCTCCTGGCCATTCATAATCCCTGCAGCTATTTTGAGGTCGAATCCACTCACATATTGACTGAAAAATGTTACAAACACCTTCAGTATAACTTTCTCTGTCAACTGGTAGCTGAATACCAACCCTGCATATTCATTATTAAACAACTATTAATTAAATATCATCTTAGGTTTTAGATGGAGGAATGTCTCTGGTTATGTCCTGACATATTGTTGTAAGTTTTGTTTTTGAATTAAGCTTTCCTTTTGTCAAAAAATAATTAAAAATCATGTAAAATGTGAGCAAGCCCATTCGGATAATGGCTTAGACCTATTATTGTTCGGGCTAGGCCGATGTGGATCAACAGTAACAAATCAATTGTTAAGCATGGCCCAAGATCATTGGGCTTCTAGGCACAAATGATTTTAAGGTTTATTAAATCAATTCAAAATAACTGAAAGACCTAAGAATTGAATCAGCAAATATGACACCAACTCTCCACAATGCAAACTCATTTATATGATGATATAAAATAATATATCAACAATTCAAAATATACAACATTCAGGTCAAACACGTGAAACTCAAATTCTAATATATTTTTTTCTTTTAATTTCTAAATGCTAATATATTAAAACAAAGAGAATATATATATATATATCTAATTAAATAAATATTTTTGTAAAAGTCGTTAGGCTCTAGTCGGGTGGCGACCCACCGCTTAGCCTAGGGGTACTAATCGGGGACTAGGCGAATGATCGGAAGTCGGTCGATCGGAATTTTTTTTATAATATTTTTTTTCCTATAATTGAATAAATATCATAATATTTAATATGTTTTCATATATTGAACCTAAAATAGAAAATTAAATTCCAAAAAACTCAATATTACTATTGATAATAAAGTCAAGTCAAAGTCAAGTCAGCTAATTAGTGTTGTTGTGGTAAGCTCAATGTATGGGATTATTTCCTAGGTTACCAGCTCTAACCCCACAAATTCTCTCTTTCTCTCGCTCTCAACCACTCAACTGTTCAACAGTACACCATTAAAATTCAACACAATATACAACAAAAGACTTCCATCCGCTTTTGTCCCCAAAATCCCTAATCTTCAAATCCCTAAATTTCTCGCGCCTGACATAACTCACCAAACAAATTGGAGAAGACCAGAAGTGAAGAAGAAGAACTCAAGAAAGGACTGTCATGACCGGCCGATAGCGACGAGCGGCGGAACTGGAGGCGTCGTCGGCGAGAGAAGAGTTGCGTTTTGACTTTTTACTTTTTTGTCGAAAGCAGTATTGTGATTGCGAATGGTTCTCTGTTGAACCAAATTTCATTTTTATCTCCAGATTTAAAAAAAAAAAAAATGGCACAAGTCGGTCAACATCGGTTTGACCGACCAGGCCGACTACCTCCGACTTTCTCCGACCGGCGACTTTTGCAACATTATTATTATTATTATTATTATTATTATATAAATCCTCTAGCCATGTCTCTATATAAACAAGTAAAAAAGAAAAAGAAGATGCAAAATGTGAGGAAAATGGGTACCTGATGCAAATGCAGCTGCCTTGCAAAAGCAAATGTTATATTTTATCCAGGAGATAAATCGAAGAAAATATATGTTCCTGTTGAAAAAATCAAGGGTAAATTTCAAGAACTGAGCATTTATATATGGATTCTTCGTGGTTATTTCTGTATGCTCGCTTCCCTCCATGATAACAAGATTCTGATATATCTCCTTTTTCTTCTTTTTGGCTTTAGAAGCAGATCGAGCTAATAATTGAAGAAGAAGATTGTAGGAGCTGGAGCTCAAAGGAACAAAAATGGCAACAGGTTACACACATTTTGGTTCAATTTGTGTGTGCAATTTTTATTTTTAGTTAACTTAATTTGTTTCTGTTTTGAGGAAGTAGGATAGTGAAGTAAAGTCTGATTTCTGAAGTTATTATTGCTTATTTTGGCAATTGGAGATTTGGAGTTGCAGTACATGTGATTCTAAAAAATAAAAACAATAATAAGCCAGAAGAGATCGTTGTCAAACAATAATAATGTTTGTTATTCCAACTAGCTAGTTTCTCAACTGGTTGGAGCTCCTCCAGATTATTTGACTCGCTGTAACACTAATGGTCATTAGGTGTTCTCTTGATTGCTAAATGTTTGTAATGATTTCATTCTCTTAAGGCTCGTATCAGGTTCCTATCAATGGTAACAACTTCTAATACATATTTTGATCAATGGGGATGGATGTTTGTTTAGTTTGTCACTGGTCACAAAATTTGCATGTGTCTCAATCTCACACATGCCCTTTCAATGCTCATGTTTTCCAAAAGGGTTAGTTGCACTAAAGTGCCCTGAATTTATCTCATTAGGCAAAATATCGGTACATTTCAAAAATTCAACACAAACATACCTTGCCATTAAAGTCAAACCGTTAATTTTAACGGTTGACCAACCAAATGAGAAAATTAATTTATTATTTTTGCCAAATTAATTTATTATTTTTGCCGAACTAATTTTGAAGTGTTTGGGTAATTGGTTTGCATTGTTTATTATTTGGTCTTTTTATTTTTTATATTTCATTGCTTTTAGGAAGCAGACCACTCGACTGTTTTTAATTTTCAATGGGTATGACTGTATGAGGACGTAAAGGTGTGGGTTGAAATGGTTCTATGGTCTGGCAGCTACTATGCAAATGCTTTCACTACTTTTTTTGTGCACTTTTCTTGGAGATGCATTTTCTACAAAGAATGTCTCAACAGTTTCGATTATAATTTTTGGCAGGGAAGGATCTACACTGGTACACCGGAGATAAAAAATCTCAGAGTTAAGATGACGGCCTGAAAGATGAGATCAAAAGAATCAAGGAAAAGGAGGAGCAGGCCATGAGGGATGCTCTTGGTTTAGCTCCTAAGCGTGCTAGTAAACCTCAAGGTAATTGGCTTGATAAGCATGAGCTTTCAGAACTTGTGAAGAGAGGTTCTACTGCTGAGGACGTGGGAGCAGGGCATGCTGAAGCAGCATGGGTTCATGGGGTTGGTTTTGCAAGTTATAATTAGAAATTTGAAGTGAAAATGAATTAATTCATACCTAGACTCTTTCTGCCAACATGATTGGAAGCTTCTGTTATACTTTATGAATATCTATGAAATTCAAACATGAACACAAGTGTCATTTTCCAATTAGGGCATGGGGTGTTAGACATGGCAAGTCAATAATCTAAATGGCAGCTCTAGAAATATTAACATGAGACAGTTGTACATATGTATGTTCATACATTTATTTTACTGAAGACATGTATTAAACTATTATCATGTATACATTTGTTTCCGGATAAACTACAGAAAGTTAAACATTATCAAGATTGCAAGTAATGGAAGTTTCATGAAGAGTACAAAAACTTTGTGTGGAATTTTGGGTCAATATCTCTTTTTCCTTGTGTCTTTCTAGAATTTCAGGCCAATGTATATGTTTTCCTCTGTGTGTGTGTGTGAGAGAACTAAATTACCTTACCTGCACGATAGGAGTCTTCCATTGATAAATGCACACAAGTCTTTGTTTCTTTGTGTGGAATTATGGGTGTGTGTGAGTGAGAGAACTATCTTCCATTGATAAATGCACACAAGTCTTTGTTTCTTTGTGTGTGTGTGTGTGTGTGTGTGTGTGTGAGAGAACTAAATTACCTTACCTGCACGATAGGAGTCTTCCATTGATAAATGCACACAAGTCTTTGTTTCTTTGTGTGGAATTATGGGTCAATATCTCTTTTTCCTTGTCTCTTTCTGGAATTTCAGGCCAATATATATGTTGCATCAGAAATGATAGTGAAATTATAGTGTGTGTGTGTGTGTGTGTGTGTGTGAGTGAGAGAACTAAATTACCTTACCTGCACGATAGGAGTCTTCCATTGATAAATGCACACAAGTCTTTGTTTCTTTGTGTGGAATTATGGGTCAATATCTCTTTTTCCTTGTGTCTTTCTGGAATTTCAGGCCAATATATATGTTGCATCAGAAATGATAGTGAAATTTTTTAATTTATATATATTATGATTCCTTCCATTAAAGAGAAGTAATGCTCAAGGTACAGTTGTGATAGATATTATAATCATCTATGTTCTTATTCCTAGATCTCAAAGTTCTTATCTTCATTGAAGCTTTATCAATTGCCAAACAATAAAGTTGTTCACAGTTGTAAATAAGTCACTCAAAACTCATCAAGTGAACAATACTAACACCTTTAGATGTTCAAATGTTAGTAGTTCTTGTGTGATGCAGTAAAATACTTTTTCATTGTTTACTTGAATAGCTGCCACATTGTTGGTACTGCATTTCTGCTTCTCTTGTTAGCATTCACTCAATAATACAAACAAAGTTTTGAGACTTCACTTGCATGCTATTTTTCTATTGACTCAAAAGAATGAAAGATCAAATTATTTACTGTGCCTACCTGCAGCTGATTATGGTCAATTGGCTGTAGCCTTGCATTGTTAATCTCCAATCTTCCTAATCGTTAGCTAATTACTCGAATTAGTCCCTCAATTTCGGTAGTCCGTAGGAACAAGACTTGAACCATCTCATCAAACCTTTGGGAATTGGGACAAGGTATCCAACAACCCTTGTGAGGTCCAGCACTAGAAATTTGCCAAGTAAGATGATCTGATTGTAAGGTCCAGCAATAGAAATTTATCCAAGCCCAAAATATTTCAACCCAAAACTGATTAGGCCCAAAACCAAGTTGGTCCAACCCAATTAACTTCAAAAAAAAAAAAAAAAAAGATGGGACAGCTGGCAACAACACATGCAGTTGCTGCCCATGAAGCACTTATGTGTCCTCTTCTTAATAAAAACAGAAACTGCGTGGCAGCATTTATAATAATAATAAAAATAAAAATAAAAATAAAAATAAAAAACAAAAAAAGAAAGAAAAGTCAAGAGGGAGAGACAAAGTCATTCGACCCAAAAACAGAGAGCAGAGAAGGAAAGCAAAGAAGGAAAGAGAGAGAGTTGGAAGGATTGGGGAGTGAGAGAAAACAAAACAGAAACAAAGACGGAAGAGAGAGCAGCAACCAGGAAGGGAAAAAAAAAAAAAGGAAGAGAAAGAAATTGAGGGCATGGGTTCTGGGTAGAGAGAATACAGAAGGGAGAAAGAAATATGCTGGAGAGTGAAGCAGATTTCGGTTGGGCAGTTGATGATTATTTTAGAATACTAATTTATTAGCAAATTCAATAAATCTTAGATTGGTTTTCATGATTTTGGTCTCAATTCAGATTTGAGCAAGGAATACTGTGAGTAGAGTCCTGTTTTAATTTGTAATTATGTTAAGTGTTTTAATTAATCATTAGAGTTGATTATTTAGAATTCATAACTGACAATCCTACCAATAACTTGCAGTTATCAACTTATCATCATCAACACAGGCTTGAATTTTCAACACTCTATTCTTTTTTCTTTTTTAAGAAAAGAAATACAAGAACGTCATTGACGATGATAGTATGATACTATAACATTAATTGATTGATGCAAGATAACAATCCCTTAACTCCCTTGTAGTCTTTGACTTTTGGTAGAGATCATGGAAATTGACCCTTTTTTTTTTTTACCCATTAAAAGAGACCCCATGTTATATAAAATTTGTTCTTATCGTTATTAAAAATTCAGTAGACTAAAATCATTTTAAATATTAGTATCTGGGTTTTAAGTAATTCATTCATGTAAAGCAGTCGTATTATGGACAAGATAAGGTTGGTTTAGTGGTATACCTCTCACATCTATATTAAGTGGTTGTGAGTTCGAGTTTTTCCCCTACCCAAAATCCCCTAATTTATGTAATATTTCAAGTTTCAACAACAAAAAAAATATATATATATCTCAGTCCTATTATAAAGTCAGTCAAAAATACGATATTCTTTCAAATGGGCGGATCGGACCATAAATTTAAAGGTCCGGCAGGTCTTGAGGGATGGGGTACAGGCGGCAAGCTTTACCTCATTATGCATGTAATATAATTGAATTATTTTCCATTTTAATTTTAAGTCTGATCCTGCCATCAAACCCGTGAAAATCCGACCTCCGAACCATGTGATTTGATAGTCAAGCCCAGCCATCAAACCCGTGAAAATCCGACCTCCGAACCATGTGATTTGATAGTCAAGCCCAGCCATCAAACCCGTGAAAATCAGACCTCCGAACCATGTGATTTGATAGTCAAGCCCAGCCATCAAACCCGTGAAAATCCGACCTCCGAACCATGTGATTTGATAGTCAAGCCCAGCCAACCCTTTAACAGGCTTGTCCCGCCTGACCCTTTATTTGACACCTCGACCAACCAAATCATATCTCTCAGTCTCTGGAACCTTTGGCCTTAGTTTTGAACCACACTGAACCTTAGGATACTATTTAAATTAGGCCTGAATTGGGTAAATTTTTAATTAGGCCTGAATTAGGTAAATTTTTTATTTTTATTTTTTATAAACTTTTTACTATAAGTCAATGTGATTGGGTTCTTTTCAATGTATGGACATAGTTTTATTTATATTTTGGAAGATTACGGGTAGACCTTGACTCGTGATAAACAAGCTGGATACTTTTCTAGCTGATCACATTGCTATTTTCAGATAGGTTGGTCCACTCTAGACTATGGAATTCTCACAAAATATGTTAGACTGCATTTATGTGCCTCTCAATTTCCTGGAAATTCTTAACTCCGCGTTTCCTTGGAAAAAAAAATAAAAATAATCACTTTATAATTTAGTTTGATCCTCGACATAATTAAATTGGCTGAAACTTGTATCAGAATCAACCAAAACATGTGAGATATGGTGTTCTTAGAATTTCATCCAAGCTCATCTGATACAACAACATCTAACATCACTCTCTTCTTTACAGTATTTATACCAAGCGCACTTAGTCCCTTCGTGTTTCTCGGATTCTTTTTCCTCTTAAAAAAATGCAGAAATAGGAAAACTAAGCTCAACACGGAAGAAACCAAGAGTGTAGATACATTCTCAATATGGAATTTTGATGGTAGAATTGCTTTTGAAGACATCATTGAAGCGACAGAGGACTTCGACATTAAGTATTGCATTGGAACAGGAAGTTATGGCAGCGTGTACAAAGCACAACTGTCTAATGACAGAGTTTTTGCTTTGAAGAAGCTTCACCGTTCAGAATTTGAGGAGTCGATTTTCATGAAGAGTTTTGAAAACGAGGCTCGTGTACTGTCCAAGATACGTCATCGAAACATCGTAAAGCTTTATGGTTTTTGTTTGCATAAGAAATGTATGTTTTTGATATATGAGTACATGTCTAAAGGAAGCTTATTTTGTGTTCTACGTTATCATAATAAAGCTATTAAGTTGGACTGGAGCAAGAGAGTGAACATTGTCAAGAGTGTGGCACATGCCTTGTCTTATTTGCATCATAGTTGCACACCATCGATTGTTCATCGTGACATATCAAGCAACAACATTCTACTAAACCAAGAATCGAAGGCATTTCTTGCTGACTTTGGCACAGCTAAATTTCTACACCCTGACTCGTCTAATATAACTTTACTAGCAGGCACTCGTGGTTATATTGCTCCAGGTAAAATAGTTTTATTCGTATTTCATATTTTTTTAAAACATATTTATTTTCATTGTTAGCATAGTTAATTATTAATGATCACATGTTTATTAGCTAGAAAATGAGACTATACATAGTTGGATATGTTATCAATTTCTTGACCAATACTGATCATCTCTTGCTTCATTTTCTTGTGGCAGAACTTGCTTACACCATAGTTGTGACTGAAAAATGTGATATTTACAGCTTTGGAGTGGTAGTTTTAGAGATACTAATGGGAAGACATCCAGGAGAACTCCTCTCGTTTTTATCATCGTCGACATTAGATCATAACATAATGCTAATTGATATTTTAGACGGACGGCTTATGCCTGCAATGGATGCAACGGTTGTGCAAGACATTATTCTTGCTTCAGCTATAGCATTTGCATGCTTGCAATCAGAACCGAAGTCTCGACCTACAATGAAATACGTGTCTCAGAAGTTTCTAGCCCGGAAGACATTAATGTCAAGGACTCCTTTACATAAGATCTCCATTGCAGAACTTAAACAACAAGACTTGTATTTTGTTGATGAAATTAATGGTTCATATATAATAGATGTACATATATAATTGATGAAGGTGATAGTTAATCACACATCTCGTTCTTCCAATGTGAGCATTAATTTGTACTTCCACTGTATTTATTTATTTTTTTAAGTATTACACAATTACATAAATTTGGGGTTTGTTGGGGAGGGGAGAACTCGAACCCACAACCTCGTGGTGCAGGTGTAAGGGGTTTACCACCGGTCCAACCTCATCTCGTCACTTCCATTAATATTGTATTTCTAAAGGTGATAGTTAATCACATATCTCAATATGAATGTGCATTTTCTTATTAAAAATAAAAAAATATGAATGTGCATAATGCAGCTAAAATTTGAGTTAATTTGTACTAGAAATCCTGAATTTTATTTAAATTAATTATTGATTTATTTAAAAGAAATAATGATCAGCCTTTTAGCTTTTAATTAATCAGTAATCACACACTACTAAATCAGAATAAGGCTTTAATTAAAAGAAATAATTTATTTGTTTCACAGACTAATAAGTTTAAATTTTATTAAAATCAGAATAAGGTGTGTTTTTTTTTTTTTTTTTTTTTTTTTGGTTGATGATGAATGATGACCAATAAATCCCCCTATTCCGGTTAGCGAATCTGAATTTGAAATTGGGCTACAGTTTCTATAGTACACAAAAGCAACTTCTGCTCTGTGATTCGATTCATAGCTGCTCTTCTCGGTTGGTTTAAAGAAAGCTTGAGAAGTCTAAGTTGGGTTAACTGGATAAGCTCATGTGGGATTGGTACCTTGTATGTTGTTCCTAGGAATAGGTCCGATTAGATTGTTGTCACTTTCAAGTTGATCAAATTACCTAGATTTGAAGGCATTGGACCGACAAGGCTGTTACACTAACACAAATTCAAATCTATCAAAGTGGTTAACTGACCATATCTTTGAAGAATTTGTCTTTATTTTTTTAATGCAGTGATGCTTCCTGCTGAATTGCAAGTGATATCTGACGACTGACAAGTGTCTGAGCAATAAAGCTTCCTCTATTGTTCCACCAATCACTCTTAAGTAGAGCTTCCCTTTCCAATTCTAATGGTGATTATTCAGCATCAGCCAGTCTTCTGTACATGTGTATATATAAAATAATTCTTCCGAAAAGTTCCCTCTGATCACGATACAAGTACCTACACACTGATTAAAGAAGGGAGAAAATTCTCTTGATTTTCTCCACATCTATCTATATTTCTCTATATTGCTCTCTGTAAACACAAGCACACATGCACTTTTGCACAAATTCTCTTGAATTTGTCTTTATTTCATCTGTGTTGTAATCTGTAATAAAATAAATAAATAAAAATATAAATAAAAATAAATCTGTTTAAACAGTTTTACTTATGATAATTGCTTATACAGTTATAATAGTGCATGGGCTTGATCTCTTAGCTTTACAGGATGGGCTTGGGCTTAGCCCTTCCTAGGTGTCTAAATGGTAAATAATACTTCATTATTAATCATGAAATTAGAAAGGTCAAGGTTCAATAGTCAACCCAAGAAGTTAATACTAATCCTTTAACTCCGTTGTAGTCTTTGACTTTTGGTAGAGAATCATGGAAATTGATCCATTAAGATTTAAGAGACCCCATGTGATATAAAATTTGTTCTTATTGTTTTTAAAAATTCAGTTTGTGTAAAGCTAGATTGACTAAAATCATTTTTAAATACCAGTATCTGGCTTTTAACTATTCCATTCATGTAATATAACTCAGTCATATTTATAAAATCAGTCGAAAACACTTTCTTCTTTTAAATGGGCGGGTCATGCTGTAAATTTTAAGACCCCGGAAAGGCATGATGATATAATTCCAAAACTGAAATTTGTTAATGACTACCTGCTCTAGCTGATTATGGTCACTTGGTTGCAGCCTTGTGTTGTTAATCTCCAATCTTCCTAATCGTTACGTAAGAAAAACTTAAACTGATATATAATAGGAAAACAAATACAATTAGTCCTAAAAGATTGATATAATCGAACCCGCGGCTCATGGTACAGGTGTAAAAAGTTTACTATCGAACCAACCTCATTTTGTCACTTCTATTGTATTTCCTAAGGTGATAGTTAATCACATATCTCAATATGAATTTGCATAATGCAGCTAAATTTTGAGTTAATTTGTACTAGAAATCCTGAATTTCATTTAAGTTAATTATTGATTTATTTAAAAGAAATAATGATCAGTCTTTTAGCTTTTAATTAATTACACACTACTAATACAAGTTAATTTGTTTCATAGACTATTACGCTTAAATTTTATTAAAATCAGAATAAAGCTTTTTTATTTTTATTTTATTTTATTTTATGTTGAACATGAATTCGAAATTGGGCTACGGTCCCTATAGTCACACAAAAGCAATTTCTGGTAAGTGAGACGATTCATAGCTGCTCTTCAGTTGGTTGGGCTGGGCCACTTAATAATGGATTTCTAAGATAAGCAGTGATATTTGAACTCCTTAAAAAT
Organism: Acer saccharum; assembly: GCA_030490815.1. Classification (NCBI taxonomy): domain Eukaryota; kingdom Viridiplantae; phylum Streptophyta; class Magnoliopsida; order Sapindales; family Sapindaceae; genus Acer; species Acer saccharum. The sequence continues at coordinate 39,771,487 of CM059875.1, forward strand.
TAAGATTGTATTCAGGCCATCTGATCCAATATCATGGCCAACATTATTTGATTGATAAAATTATTTGAACTGATTTTTTAATAGATATCCTACCCATTATCATGGCCCAACATTATTTGATTGATAAAAGTACTCGTCCAGCCGGATAATGTTACAGGTTGAGTCGCCGCCACCACCACTGTAAGTGGTTTGAAGTCATCCACATTAATAAAATCTAGAGAATCTTTCCATACAGAGACTCTGTTATTATTATTGTTATTATTATTATTATTATTATTATTAATGCACTATTAATATATAATCCTCTAATTTCCTAAATAACCTTTACTTTGTGAATAAATTTTACTAAAACTGAAATAGGTAATATTAATCTAATAAAATAAAATGAAGGATAATATTTAAAATTTATGTTTGCTCAATGACATGTCATCATATATTATAAATTAAAATCTATTAGAATTTAAAAGATAAAACCAAATTTTTTCGTCTGCTCAATAACACATCATTAGATCAAAAAAAAAATTCACTCAGATAGATAAAGTTTTTTTTTTCTTTTTTAAATTATTATTATTATTATTATTTTTAAGATAATTGAATTTTCAATGAAAATTGTAAAGGAGATATATGGAAATTGCTATTTTTAAATATAACGAATTTTCCTCTTCTCTTTTGTGATTATGATGCAAATAATATATCAAATAATTAATTAATTATAATGTTTTTATACGTTTTACTAGCCAAATTTAAGATAGTTAACGATACAATAATTTTTTTTAATCTAAAAGTTGACATATTCTGCTAGGAAATATCGTGGGAGGAGAGGATATACATGCATGCATGTTACACTTTACATGTAATAAAAAAAGTAAATATTTAAAAATAAAAAAAACAAATAATTGATTAATAATATTTTCAATTATATCGAAAATCTCTGAGTTGCCTTTGTTAGCACAGATTGAATTTATATATATATATATATATATATTCTTATAACTTCTAGGTTTTATTTTATATCCTCATGTACACAATTTATTTATTTTATTATGCTTTTAGTAATCGGTTTATTTGATTTAGTTAAATATCTCATGCCATCCAAAGTTTTATTTGATTATTTTCAATTCCACACACAAACAAACAATTGACAAGTAGCCACCTCATGCTCCATGTCCAAAATTTGTGTAATCCTTTTATCAATCCAAAATTTTATCTGATTTTTTATTTTTATTTTTATGTTTCTACTGATATAAATTCTCCACATTTTTTAGCCAGAGATATCAGTATCATCAACTCTGCAGGTCCAAAAGCGGGACAAGCTGTGGCACTCAGAACCGCAGGCAATTACATGGCTTGCCAGTTGCCATAGATGCTCCATCGAGGGGAATCAGGATACTTTATACGTGAATCATGGACAAAATCAATTTTTCTGAGTGTCATATATATGGTACCACTGACTTTATTTTTGGTGATGCAGCGGTTGTACTTCAAAATTCGATTCTTCATGTTAGATTACCAAGTGAAGGGCATGGAAACGTGGTTACTGCTGAAGGAAGAGATGATGATACGTCTGATACTGCAATCATGATCCACAATTGCAATATCATTCCAACACCTGATCTTGCAAAGAATCCTGATGTCAAAACTTATCTAGGAAGGCCATGGAAGAAATTTTCACGGACGATTATAATGGAATCCTATTTAGATGTATTTATTGATCGTGAAAGTTGGATGAAATTTGATAACAACTTTGATCTAACTGCATTGTACTACGCTGAATACAAGAATCGTGGACGAGGAGCATATACTGAAAGCAGAGTGAAATGGCCCGGGTATCACATCCTGAATAATACTAATGATGTTCGGCATTTCACGGTTGATAAATTCATCAATGGCAGCGAGTGGCTTCCAGCATTAGACGTGCCTTATATTGGTGGACTCATATCGGATAGTGTTTAGGATCATCAAATTAGAGTAATATAATTTCTATAGTTATTTATTTCTAAAGACTAAAGTAATGTGTGATATATTTTATTTGTTATTTATTTATGAAATAAATGTGTGATATATATATTATTTTATTTATCTTAGCAACAATTTCTACAAATCTAAATCTCTCTCTCTCTCTCTAAAGTTGGTGTTATAGATTCGAATAGCCTATGTGGTATATAAACCCACCCCTCCCCCCCCCCCCCCCCCCCCCCCCCCACCCCACACAAAAAAAAAAAAAAAAATAGCCTATGTAGCCCAATTTCGAATTTGGGTTCGCTTAGCGGCTTAGGGAGATTTATTGGCCATCAACCAAAAAAAAGCCTTATTCTGATTTTAATAAAATTTAAGCTTATTAATTAGTCTATAAAACAAATGAACTTATTACTTTATTAGTAGTGTGTAATTAATTAAGACCGATCAATAATTACTTATTGCTGTGCATGAAGAAGGCCCAATTGACTTGTCATACTCGTACACATTTGACTTGTGTACGTAGACGTAGTTGATAATTAAGATCACCACAACTCTGCATTATATGTATGATAATTGGCCAAGTACTACTGAGAAATATAAATGAAAAATGATAATTGGCCAAGTATTCCTAAATTTAGCTCTCCTCTGGATAAAATTCCTCACATCTGCACCACGAGGTTGTGGGTTCGAGTCTTTTCTCTCCCTAAAAAATCCCAATTTATGTAATTATGTAATACTTCCAAAAAAAAAAAAAAAAAAAAAAAGTACAAATTAATGCTCACATTGGAAGTATGAGATGTGTGATTAACTATCTATCACCTTCATCAATTATATATGTGCATCTATTATATATGAACTATTAATTTCATCAAAAAAATACAAGTCTTGTTGTTTAAGTTCTGCAAGGGAGATCTTATGTAAAGGAGTCCTTGATTTTAATGTCTTCCAGGCTAGAAACTTCTGAGACACGTATTTCATTGTAGGTCGAGACTTCGGTTCTGATTGCAAGCATGCAAATGCTATAGCTGAAGCAAGAATAATGTCTTGTACAACTGTTGCATCCATTGCAGGCATAGGCCGTCTGTCTAATATCTCAATTAGCATTATGTTATGATCTAATGACGACGATGATAAAAATGAGATGAGTTCTCCTGGATGTCTTCCCATTAGTATCTCTAAAACTAATGGGAAGAACAACTTGACACGCCAAGAGAGAAAAAGAAAAAAAGAAAAAAGAAAAATGGAATTTGATTTTTGTGAAAGGAAAACTTGGAAGATAAAAAGAATGGATGGGAAAGAACAATAATAGATTATTATTTATTTTTTTTGAGAAATAATTAACAATGATAGAATTAAAGATAATAATAAAATTGATTAAATAACATAATAATATATGTCGATGGTGTGTACTTATAAAAATACAATTACATTAATTTAAGCAATCAATTAAGACCGATCAATAATTACTTATTGCTGTGCATGAAGAATGCCCAATTGACTTGTCATACTCGTACACATTTGACTTTTGTACGTAGACTTGGTTGATAATTAAGATCAACACAACTCTGCATTATATGTATGATAATTGGCCAAGTACTACTGAGAAATATAAATGAAACATGATAATTGGCCAAGTATTCCTAAATTAAGCTCTCCTCTAGATAAAATTCCTCACACATGCACCACGAGATTGTGGGTCCGAGTCTTTCCCCTCCCTAAAAAATCTCAATTTATGTAATTATGTAATACTTCAACAAAAAAGAAAAAAGAAATACAAAGGAGAAGTACAAATTAATGCTCACATTGGAAGTATGAGATGTGTGATTAACTATCACCTTCATCAATTATGTATGTACATCTATTATATATGAACTATTAATATCATCAACAAAATACAAGTCTTGTTGTTTAAGTTCTGCAAGGGAGATCTTATGTAAAGGAGTCCTTGACTTTAACGTCTTCCGGGCTAGAAACTTCTGAGACACGTATTTCATTGTAGGTCGAGACTTCGGTTCTGATTGCAAGCATGCAAATGCTATAGCTGAAGCAAGAATAATGTCTTGCACAACTGTTGCATCCATTGCAGGCATAGGCCGTCTGTCTAATATATCAATTAGCATTATGTTATGATCTAATGACGACGATGATAAAAATGAGAGGAGTTCTCCTGGATGTCTTCCCATTAGTATCTCTAAAACTACCACTCCAAAGCTATAAACATCACATTTTTCGGTCACAACCATGGTGTAAGCAAGTTCTGTCACAAGAAAAATGAAGTACAAGATGATCACCGGTCAAGAAATTGATAACATCCAACTATTTATAGTCTCACTTTCTAGCTAATAAACATGTGATCATTAACTATACTAAGAATGAAAATAAATATGTTAAAAAAAATAAATAAGAAATATGGATAAAACTATTTTACCTGGAGCAATATATCCACGAGTGCCTGCTAGTAAAGTTCTATTAGATGAGTCAGGATGTAGAAATTTAGCTGTGCCAAAGTCAGCAAGAAATGCATTCGATTCTTGGTTTAGTAGAACGTTGTTGCTTGATATGTCACGATGAACAATCGATGGTGTGCAACTATGATGCAAATATGACAAGGCATGTGCCACACTCTTGACAATGTTCACTCTCTTACTCCAATCCAACTTAATAGCTTTATTATGATAACGTAGAACACAAAATAAGCTTCCTTTCGACATGTATTCGTATATCAAAAACATACATTTCTTATGCAAACAAAAACCATAAAGCTTTACGATGTTTCGATGACGTATCTTGGACAGTACACGAGCCTCGTTTTCAAAACTCTTCATGAAAATCGACTCCCCAAATTCTGAACGATGAAGCTTCTTCAAGGCAAAAACTCTGTCATTAGACAGTTGCGCTTTGTACACGCTGCCATAACCTCCTGTTCCAATGCAATACTTGATGTCGAAATCCTCCGTAGCTTCAATGATGTCTTCAAACGCAATTCTACCATCATAATTCCATATCGAGAATGTATCTACACTCTTTGTTGCTTCAGCGTTGAGCTTAGTTTTCCCATCCCTGCATTTTTTTAGGAGAAAAAAGAATCCAAAAAATACTAAGGGAGTAAGTGTGCTGATTGGTAGAAATATTGTAAAGAAGAGAGTGATGTTATATGTTGTATCAGGTGAGCTTGGAGGAAATACTGAGAACACCATATCTATCTCACATGTTTTGGTTGATTCTGCTACAAGTTGCAGCAAATTTATGTCGAAGTTCAAACTAAAATGAAAGTTTTCATGACTACTTTTTCTTCCAGGATGACGCGGAGTTATGAATTTCCAGGAAATTAAGAGGCATGTAATCTGAAATTTTTGTGGGAATATCAGTGTCAGCTCAGTGGACCAACCTATCCCAAAAAAGTAATGTGATCAGCTAGAAAAGTATCCAGCGTGATTCTCACGAGTCAAGGTCTGCTACTAGCATTAATCTTCCAAAATATAAACTTAATAGAAAAGTATCCAGCGTGATTCTCACGAGTCATAGCACTTGACATGTTGACTTGTATAACACTTGTATGTGTGAGGTGTGTCTATAGTAGTAAAAAGTTTTGACTCCTTAATGTGATATCACCGTGAACTTATCTTACCACCGCAGTACCGCCCAAATGTGGCTTGACGGTAAAGGGCTTGAGGGTTTGCAATGATGATGCACTAGCTAAATTAAGCCAACTGGTGTTAATTAGGAGAAAAACTTGTGTGGGATGATCTCACCACGTCAACGGTGAGACCACTCAATGTAATTGTGTCATGTAATAAACTTATTAAGGTTTCAAAATCTATTTTATATTTCCAAAACATATTATACTGCATGCATAATTACATTGGACGGTCTCATATATAGCCACATGGTGAGACCCCGTCCGACACAAGTTTTTCTCGTTAATTAGAGCTTGCTTTTTGAACTGGACAGATGATAGCTCAGATGCTGCCACTGGTATAAAAAGAAAAAATATATATATCATTTGTCTATTTCAAGTTTTCAACCGTGTATTTTTTTCTTATCTCGCACAATTAAAAGTTGAGATATGTGAAGGCAGGAAATAAACTTACCCAACAATGACATGAGAACAGAGCATTGAAAATTCAAATTCAAATTCTCTTGTTCAAACGCTAGCTGAACTTTCATTATCAACTATTAAATATCCAGCAGCTCACAAGAGAAACTTCAGACCTATCACAACTGCATGAAATGGTCCAACAGATCAGGTTACATCATGTCAGTTAAAACTGATTAAATATTCAAACTTTTTTTTTTTTGTTTCACTCTTGGCATTGAACATTTTATGTAGATATTCAACACAAAATATTCTACCAATTAAATTGTACTATAACTAAATTTTAACAAGCAAACAACTACTTGAAAGAAGAACCAGTAAACTTTCACTCTTAGCATTTCAATCGAATTAAAGACGCTCTATCAGCAGAATACACGTTAAAAGGAAGCTTATATTGTTTTCTACGTTATCATAATAAAGCTATTAAGTTGGATTGGAGTAAGAGAGTAAACATTGTCAAGAGTAGCACATGCCTTGTCTTATTTTGAATCATAGTTGCACATCATCAGTTGTTCATCGTGACATACCAAGCAACGTTCTACTAAACTGAGAGTGGAAGGCATTTCTTGTTTACTTTGGCACAGCTAAATTTCTGTATCCCAACTCATCTAATAGAACTTTACTAGCAGGCACTCCTGGATATATTGCTCTAGGTAAAATAATTATATCCATTTTTCTCGTGCTTTTTAATCATATTTATTTCCAGTTTTCTATATATATATATATAGTTGGATTTTAATAATCATTTTCTTAATGCTATAAATAATATATAGTGTGGAATTTGGGCCAATTGTCTTATAAATTACATTGTTATGAAACTAACCTCAAACCAGATATGAATGGTCAAGAATACTCATGATAGTGAGATATTATAGAAGAGTAGAAGACTCGTGATAGTGAGATATGAACTTTACCTTAATTTTCCTGCACGCTAGTAGTCTTCCAATTGTAACAAATTATCATTCTAATATTCACAAATTTTCTCATTTGTCGGTTCTTTGAATTCTTCAACTTAACTATTTTTGGCATTTGATTTTTGAGGAAGACTTTTAGGTCATTTTGTTTATGTGTGGAATTTTGGGTCACACATTGAGCTTCATTATTATTGTTAATTAACTTGGGAGTCATTTATCTAAGCTCTAAACTCGTCTATCTACCATTTGAGCTACACCCATGGAGGCTATTAATATTCATTGCTACATTATTTCATTTGCCGCATATTCGATAATTAAATTAACAAATTACAAGTTGAAATGATAGTTTTCTTTTTTTTTTTTTTTTTTTTTTTTTTTTGTTGTTGTTGTTGAAATATTACAATAATTCAAGGTTTTGTGGGGAGATATGAGAGACTTGAACCCACAACCTCATAGTGTGGGTGTGAGAGGCTTTACCATTGAGCCAACCTCATCTTATCTGAAATGATAGTATTATTGATAAATAAATATAAGCGTTTTGAGATAATGAAATATAGAATAGTCAATGTGACCCGAAGGCTAGGGGTCTTCGGTCTTCCTTTGATAATAACAATAAAGAGTTCACTTTTGCGAAGGGGGTGAGCATTACCCCCTCCTAAAAACATGATAAGTGTTCATGGAGGGATAAAATTAATTTTCAAAAAACTATTTGTTATTAGAAGTGAAACATGTTTTGAAATTCATTTACAAAAAAGCTAGTGGCAAACAAAAACAGAAGAATGATCACCAAAAGAAGTTTGCACATTTCTAAGAATTAGGATTTAAAAAACAGAGAAAACTCTTCCCTTAATTCTGTAAAGTATCTGTACCAGCCCCGATTAATAGAAGAAGGATATGAAGATTTTTTTTTTTTTTTTTTTTTTTTTGAAATCTGACACTAAACATGTCAATGACCTATCAGAATCTGCACTAAAAGCGCAGCCCGGGCTACGGTCAATGGCCGGAAATCTACTCTTACGGTCAGGAGATATATACATTCACAACACCGACTATTCACACATTCAAAAGATGAGGTATACACCACTTGAGGTAATAATACCAAATATAAATACTTTCTCATTTCTTAAATAACAAATCTAATTTCATATTTTTATATAAAGGAACTAATTCTTTAATAACAAATTTTCAATCTTAATTAACTAATTGTAAATCTTTGTTTCTACTTGTGGAAAACTGGGTCAATTAATTTGTGTAAATTTTTCTATGTCACAAAACTAATGTACATATACAAGTTTGATTTTGTATAAGAAAAAGAAACATTGAAGAATTGAAGAAAATGAAAACCCCCCGTCAAGTACTGCACGACTGACTGACTCAACCTGTAAGAAAAATCACATTCTTCAAAATAAGAACCCTATAAATATCCATCAAAATATGAACTGCAATTCACAGCCAAAGCTCCAAACCAACAACTTAATTAAAATTATCTCTGTCTGCTACTTCAACATTCACAACAATGGCGTTCAAATCTTTTTCTCTTTTCTCCGCCTTGGCCCTCCTTGTCCTCATCTCTCTCCTGTCTGCTGAAAAGAAATCCCCAGTTGAGTTTCTGAAACATCTTCAAGGATGTCACAAGGGTGACAAGGTTAAAGGCATCCTTCAGCGTAAGAAATACCTCCATCGGTTTGGTTACTTGGATTACAAGAATTCCAAGAACCGAACCCATGAAAACGATGATGACTGAGATGAATTGTTGGAGTCTGCTGTTAAGACTTACCAGCTCAATTTCCATGTCAACTCCACTGGAGTTTTGGACAGGAAAACATTGTCGAAAATGGCAATGCCTCGGTGTGGAAATGCAGATATTGTTAATGGCACAAACTATATGAAATCTGGCGAGAAATCCCACCATCACCACCATGGCTCCGGCAGCCCTTACCACACAGTTGCTCATTTCTCTTTTTTCCCAAGACGTCAAAGATGGCCAAGTTCCCTAACACCTTTAACTTACTCATTTCTTCCAGGTAATTAATATATATATATATATATTGAACAGCAAATTATATTCTATTGGCCTAAAGGCCGAAAAGCAAGGAGCTTCAAATACCCAATGGCCGAAACTCACCCTAAGCCCACAAAACAATCAACCCAACACAAGAAAAACCAAACAACCAGCAAACAGACCCCACGGACCACAACAGCCCACTACAAAAGCAGAACAGGCCCAAACCAAAAGCAACCAGATGAAACAGGACCCAAAAAGGCCCAAAAGAAGAAGGAAAAAAACACCCTACTAGACCGAACAAAAAAAAGCAGGGCCCAAACCAAGGCTTTATATATATAGTAACTTTATGGGATCCTGTACATTTTTCGTGCAGGATTTCAAATAGTACTCCACTATCTATTGGATTAACATCGGTATCTATTAGTTATCCTGCATGAAAAAAAAGTGTGGAATTTCTCACCTTATAAATAACATATATATATATAGCAAGTATATATGTGCAATTTTGTTGAAATCATCAGTGTCATTTTGATCAATAGTACCGTAAAGGTCTTGATCAAAATGTTATGATTTTGACATTTTGATCAAAACCATTTTTGTACAGGGACCAGAGGTGAAGCAATGGAACCCGTGGCAAAAGCTTTTCGGACATGGCAAGGGAACACACACTTCACATTCTCAAGAGTTGTAGATTCCACAAATGCTTACATCAAGATCGGTTTCGGCAGTCGTGATCATGGAGATGGGTTCCTGTTCGACGGGCCAGGTCAAACCATAGCTCATGCATTTGCACCCACCGATGGAAGGTTTCACTATGATGCAGACGAGCAATGGGCTGCAGGTGCAACCCCCGGTTCGAAGTCTTTCGACTTGGAAACTGTTGCATTGCATGAAATTGGTCACCTTCTTGGACTCGGACATAGCCAAGTGCAAGGAGCTATCATGTTTCCTTCCATCTCGATTCTCGACTGGGGTAACTAAGGGGTTGCATCAAGATGATATTCAAGGTATTAGGGTTTTGTATAACAAGTGAGATATATAGTTGGAAGCTTTAGATAATAATCTGATTTAAGAATAAATTAATTGCATAATTAAATAAATATGGAGGGGAGAGTTAGAAGATATAGAAGAGAAAAATTTTGATTTTATGTTTATATATATATATATTAAATAACATTATTTAGCACAGTTGGTGATTATCTTCATTTCACCATTATATTCAAGTGCTTTGAATTTTTATTATTTCTAATATTTTAAGTTTGACCTATCTAACACATCCAATCAATAAACCCTAAAATCTAAAATTTTAATTTATTGTATTAAAATAGTTCATCTATTATTATGATTCATTTTTATTTTATCCATTATATTTTTTCTTATTTTATTGTTTTAATTTATTTAAAATCAATAATTAGATGAATAAAAAATTTAAAAACATGTCTAGTAATATTTATTAATCAATTATTTTTGTATAAATTTAAAGTGAACAAAATTTCTTGTTATAAAATTAGATTTTAATTTTTTTAAAAATAAATATTATAATTTTTCACTATTTATGTTGTTTTTCTTGTTATTATTTATATTTTAATATTATGTTTCTTGTTTTTATTTCTTTTGAATGTAAGATTATTTAGTTTATCTTAAGTAAGTGTTCTATTTATTTTATTTTATTTAAAGTTAATTATACTATCAATTTTTGTATATAAAAAATCTCATTTTATTATGATTTTAAATTTTAAATATATATTTTTTATATAATTGTTATTTTGTTCAAGTGTCTCACCTCGTTAAAATTTCTTGGTCCGCCACTGTTTACATTGTGGGTGGTGTATATATATATATAAAATTTGGCATTTTTTTTTTCTCTTTACTGTGGAAAGTGGAAGACTCATGATAGTGAAATAACCTTAATTTTCCTGCACGATAGATAGGAGTCTTCCATTGTCACAAAATCATTTTAATATTCACCAATTTCTCATCATCAGTTATTGGTTCTTGGAATTCTTCTACTGAATTATTACTCGCATTTAGGAGGTGCATATTTCAAATCCGTAATCTCGTGGTACAGGTTTGAGGGGTTTACTACTGGACTAACATTATCTCTTCTTTTTGGATCATACATTGAGCTTCATAGTTATCGTTAATTTAAGCACGAAAATAACCTCTCAATAAAAGATAAATTAATAACGTCAGATATCTCAGCTTGTACTTTTGTCATTCTATTATCAAGTTGCATTCATTTAATTCTCTCAAGTATTTGTACCTGCCCGAATAAAAAGTATATGGAGAATTTTATTTTTATTTTTTATTTTTAAAATCGAACACTATACAGATAGCGGATCCGTCGATACCATTCCACCGGATACCTCTTTAGATTTCTGCTCTCAGAAATGTATTTTTCAAACTAAATGCTTTCTCTATTTCTAAAAAACAAATCTAATTTTTTTTAAACCGACATATCTTCTTCTTCTTTTTTTTTTTTTTAAAAACAACAAATCTAATTTCTTATTTTTATATTAACCAACTAATTAATAACAATTATTCAAGCTGTTAACTCTTATTTTTTTTTGTGTACCACTTGAGTGGACGATTAGAGCATGATACATTTTTAGACCGAATGTACTCTTACCATATTAACTAGTAAGTGCCTGTGGAAAAACTGGGCCATTTTGCGTATAATTTTTATATGTATTAAGACTTTTGAAACATTTGGAATTTAGTGGAAACAAGGAAAAAGTCATTCAACCCCATTAACTTCACTCATGTACGACTGAATGACACAACTTGTAAGAAAAATTCCTCGTATGAACCCCTATAAATATCCATCAAAATATGAATTACAATTCACAGCCAAACCATCTGCTACTTCAATTCACAACAATGGCGTTCAAATCTTTTTCTCTTCTCTCCTTGGCTCTCCTTGTCCTCCTGTCTCTCCTGTCTGCTCACTCAGTCTCATCAGCAGACAGCACTAAAAAGAAATCCCCAGTTGAGTTTCTGAAACATCTTCAAGGATGTCACAAGGGTGACAAGGTTAAAGGCGTCCTTCAGCTCAAAAAATACCTTCATAAGTTTGGTTACTTGGATTACAAGAATTCCAAGAACCGAACCCACGAAAACGATGATCATTTTGATGAATTGTTGGAGTCTGCTATCAAGACTTACCAGCTCAATTTCAATGTCAACTCCACTGGAGTTTTGGACAGGAAAACATTGTCGAAAATGGCGATGCCTCGGTGTGGAGTTGCAGATATTGTTAATGGCACAAACTATATGATATCTGGCGAGAAAGACCACCATCACCACCATGGCCCCGGCAGCCCTTTCCACACAGTGGCTCACTACTCTTTTTTCCCGAGCCGTCCAAGATGGCCAAGTTCCCTAACACAATTAACTTACGCTTTTCTTCCAGGTAACATGGTAGATTGGTATCTATTGAGGATTTTACACGAAAAAATGTACATGATTCTGCACCTGATAATGCACACATATATATAATTTATATCTATAGCATGTATGGCAGATTTTGTTTGTTTTTTTTTTTTTCAGCAAAACCAGCTTTTTTTTTTATATAAATAAAAATGGATTGTTAAAACAGTACCATTTTGATCAATAATATACTGTAAGGGATTGATCAAAGTTTTTATGGTTTTGGCGAGTTTTGATCAAAGTTGTCTTATATAGGGACTAGAGGTGATGCAATGGAACCTGTGGCACGAGCTTTTCGGACATGGCAAGGGAATACACACTTCACATTCTCTAGAGTTGAAGATTCTACAAATGCTAACCTCAAGATTGGTTTCGGCAGTCGTGATCATGGAGATGGGTTCCCGTTCGATGGGCCAGGTCGAGTCCTAGCTCATGCATTTGCACCCACCGATGGGAGGCTCCATTATGATGCGGACGAGCAATGGGCTGCGGGTGCTGCCCCTGGTTCAAATTCGTTCGACTTGGAAACTGTTGCATTGCATGAAATTGGTCACCTTCTTGGACTCGGACATAGCAGAGTGGAAGGAGCTATCATGTATCCTTCCATCTCTAATGGAGTGACTAAGGGGTTGCATCAAGATGATATTCGAGGTATTAGGGTTTTGTATAACAAGTGATCATGTATAGAGTTGGAAGCTTTAGATAATAGTGTGATATAAGAATAAATTAAAGCTAAGAATAAATCAGTTGCATATATACTTACTAAATAAATGGAGGGGAGATCAGAAGATCGACAAGAGAAAATCTCAATGTAGTTTTCTGCTTGTGTAATACTATAATAATGATTTTGCTTTTTGATTTTCTTCTTAATTATACGGGTTGTTCTCGTGAGAGATCATGAACTCTTAAAATTATATATGTCCATTGATGAACTGAATATTGTAAGGAGATATACCTAGACGATTAAGAAATGAATTCCTTGAAAGAGCAAATATTTTGTGAAGAAAGTGCATAAAAAAACCAGATTAAAGTGGGAAGCCAAGTCCATAGCATAATAGCACTAGAGAGAATGAGCAACTTTTTTATTCATTTATGTTTCCAATCCATAAAGAATTTTTATACATAAATTATTCTATATTAAGTGGATTACACGGATTTTATCAATAAGAAGACTATCTGTCAATATACAAGTGCAGAGAAAGAGTGTGTGCAATCACAGGCGGCTATGCTGCGCTGAGAAAGCCGGCTTGAAGCTGGCGATGCCAGTGATTTCTCTGCCGGTAACCAAGGTGTTAATATCATAAGTGCCTTCGTAAGTGTAGATGGGCTCCAAATCACAGAATGCCTGAAATGTTCATACAAAACAGACAGTAAATAATAAATGTTAAAATCAGTGGTTCAATTGGCATCCTTTGTCTTTCTAAAAGAACCAGGACGATTAAATATGAATTACATCTAGTTTATCAAGAAAACCAGTAACGATTAAACTTAAATCTACTACAAAATTCTTAGTGAAGAACAATGAAATAAACAAGACCTTTGCAACCAGAAAATCAGCCAAAACTCCATTGCCACCTAGTAATTCACGTCCAAGAGAAATTGTTTCCCTAGCCTTTGAGCTGATCCAAGCCTGAAAGTAATATTATTTTTCAGGGCTATGAAGCTCTGCAGAGAAGTCAAATTTATTACAAATTTATTACCTTTGCTAAGCTGGCTTGTCCGTGGGTCATGTTACCCTTATCATACAATTTGCAAAGGCGCCAGCCAACAAGAGTCATTGCTTGGACATTGCCCAGCATTTGAACAAGTTTCTGTTGGTTGAGTTGGAAAGCTGCCAATGGTGCTCCAAACTGTTTTCTCTCCTTCAGATACCTTTGAATAACATAAATTTCAAGTCCATAATGAAATCTCAAAATAATTAGGCATACAACGGCAGACTGTATTACCTGTGACACATATCATAGACGCCCATTGACATACCAATAGGTTGCCATGCCACCATTATACGTGAAACAGCCAGAACCTGTATTGAAATAGTAGTATTTAATTAGATGGTTTGATAGTCGAACATGTGATCAATTCAAGATTTATAGCAGTATATTGACAAAAAGAAGGAACCAACAATATACATGATGCTTGCAAATTTCCCATAATTACTATAGACAAAGAGAACGTAATGTTGAATAGTCAATTAAGAAATCTTACTTCCAAGGAGTAAAAAGGAAAAATGGTCAGTTAACTTTCTTTGGCAGTAAAAATGCTTACTTCCAAGGAGTGGTAGTAGCATGTTATGATAACAGTTTCACTTAAGCTGCCATTTAGGTGAACTAAAGATTTAAAGATTTCTATTTATTCATTTTTGTATCCACCAAGCCTACCAAAGAAGACATTTTCTATAAAATTACAATCTCCCAAAGTGTCAATCACAAAATATCACTTAGTATAGGAAAAATAATAATAATAATAATGACGAGATAATTATCTATGAAAACTAGCTAGAAGAGCACCTTGTTTGTATCCTGGAAAGAATTGACACCAGTTAGTCTGTCCTCATCAGGTACAAATACTTTCTTTAAGAGAATGTCTCCATTTTGCACAATCCGTAGACCAATTTTGTTTTCTATTTTTGTAGATGTTAATCCAGGAGCATTCTTCTTTACTATATAACTGAAACAAAAAGCAGAAACACTCTACATGTTAAGAAAATGAGCATGCTGGTGAACAAAACCAACTATTACACATAACTTGCAAATAAAAAGCCTGTAGAACATGCATATTAATCTAAGTTTGAATGTATGTTATATGACAACAAAAAAGTGTCAATGTGTATCTTCCTAGTAAATTAGAGAAGATGATGTAGAGGTTCCAATCAAGTGCTAAGTAGGTGCCTTGAAAATGAGAATCCAACTTTTGAAAGAAAAATGGAAGACAGTTTCCTACTTTTCATATGACCTTAAACATACCCATTTATCTGATTTGTTGTGGTATTCCTCGCAAAAATAATTAACACATCTGCAAAGGTACTATTTCCTATCCAGCGCTTTTGGCCCTCAAGTATCCAACCTCCTTCAACCTGATCATCAGAGGGCATAGAATAATATGACATAGCAAGAACCCAATTGCTTTTATGAATAGAGTGTGTGTGTGTGTGTATATATATATATATATATATATATATAAGAGGTTGAGAGCTTGGACCTTTGTTGCGGTTGTTCTCAGAGAACTTGCATCACTTCCATAGTCAGGTTCAGTCAAAGCCTTAAAGATGATATTTGAATTTTTAGTAGTTCAATTTTATCAGAACCAACAATTTCCTGATACCATAAAATACCAAAAGCCAACTACTTACCCAACAGCCGACGGTGTTTAACAGGGCCATAGAAGGTAAATATTTCTGCTTCTGTGCTTCTGACCCGCAGAGTGCTATTTTTGACATTCCAGACAAGTTATACAAGGTCATGGTTTGTCACAGCTTTTGTTAAAACCAAACCCAAAAGGGAGAAAAGGTCCAACGAATAACATATTACTGGAGAAAGAAATTACATCAAGATCTCACCAATAGTAAGCATTGCCAGACAGGAATGCACAGAAAAGAAAGTACAACAACTCGCATCAACTCTAGCAACTTCTGCCACAGCTATTGCAGATGCAGTAATAGAGTGACCAGGACACCCATAACCCTGAGTCACAACAAGTTCAATATTCAACTCACTACATTTTCTACCACAGGAAACATAAAAAAGTAAAAACTATACCAGATGTATAAAGTACCTTGATCGTACCACCAGCAATATGCAGGGCAGCAAACTTCGGAACTACATGAAATGGAAACTCAGCCTTCTCCCAGTACTGGAATAAAAAGAAAATACATATAATCTCTTTCTTTGTAAGCATACAATTGCAGTACATTAAATCAATGCCTAAAAACCAACAGTTACATGCTATACATGCAAACAAAGTCGCCGATATATTTCAAAAAGAAGCTGTTAGTGACATGAGAAAGACACCTTTGTCATTATTGGTGCTATATCTTTTTCCATACACGCCCTTACTTTCATCTGAATAGCCCGCTCTTCAGAAGTCAATAGATCATCAAATTGGTAATAATCTGATGCTGTAACATTCAAATACCAAGACATGAAAATGCCAAAAAAAAAAAAAAAATGGCTGAAGTCAGCATACAAATAGAACTTGCAACAAGCTAAAGTGCAGATGATCTACCAAAATTATACCATAGAACAAGGAACATAATACAGATTATCTACCAAAACTCATAATTCTAGATATTTAATCTCCCAAGATTAAAGTTGACAACACAATGACATAATTCATGCCCAACTCAACAAGTTTTAGCTGCATCAATATTGTAGCAAATATAGATCAATTAGATCTAATTCAATCCAATCCAATCCATAAAATTCTCTAGCGTGACTGAAGATGCTTTGTGATTTGATCATCATTCTTACCACAAGGAGGAAACTGGGACACTGGAGTTGCTTGAGGGAATGCAACAGAAACATCCAGTGCTGGTAAATTGAAATAAGAACTTCTTGCATTTTCGTCAACCTCATCTGTGCCAAATCAATGATAAGTAAATTAATTATGCCTTTCACCGCACAAATTTGATCAAAAAGCAGCTAAACAGCGCTAAAAGTACATGTCATTTCCCCAAACAAATAACGAAATCGCTAAACCAGCTGAAGTATATATGTATGTATGTAAAACAAATAGCCTTTCGAATTAACTCTCTGTATCCATATTTTTAGTATATTCTTTCACAACTACGCATATTTACGATGATTAAAAACATCAAAACTTGGATTTACATCTAATAATCTCCACTCGTAAGCATCAAAAATCAAATTTTCTACATATCATTCTATTTATCAATTCCAATATCATAAATTTTATACTGCAATTTATGAGAATGAATACATTTTCTCGATTCTCTCTATCCAAAATCATATTCTAATCTTCGTATATGATCCATTCGATACCTCACATAAAAACAACAATGCCAGCAGAATCGGCTTATATAAAATCACATGTATTGAAATTTGAAGACAAACAATTATTAAGCCAAAAAAAAAAAACGAACCTTGACGCAGAGAGGAGAGAACAGTCATGGTGATTAGAATTGTTGGAAGCTAATTCGCGGTAGAGTCGACGAAGCGATTGCCTTCGATTGCGAGTAGATTTTTAGAATAAAAATTCAACGGGAAATTATATGTTCTTATTAGTATGACGTGTACAAGATAACAAATAGAGTTGGCACGAGAACCCATCCTCTGACTTGATGGTCAGTTGGGTCCTTGAGAAACTCAAGGCCACGGGTTCGAATGATGGATATGATAGATAGATAATTTCTATAAAAAAAGAAAAATAGAGTTGGCACGCAAATTTATGTTTTTTTTTTATATTTTTTCGAGACAGTTGGGCAAGTTAAAAATTCGAATAATAAGTGGATTAGGATCATTAAAAAAAACTCCAAATTTAATTGCTGTCTAGATAGAAATAATAACAGTTTATGTAGATATAGAATTTTCTTTTAGAGAAAAAAAAAAAAAAAAGAATCAACGCCGATTATGCTTAATTTAATCATTTATCTTTAATATAGGATCACGTAAAATATGGAAAGTAAGACGGGTGCGGATAGTCTTTTTTTTTTAAGAATTAAATAAATTTGAGATTTTTTGGACCAACCTCATATTGGCTTTTTAAGTCATATTTAGAATTTTAATTGACATGACAATTCAATTATGTAATCAATAGGTGATGAATATAATAATATCATAGACAAGATGAGATTGGCCTATTGGTTAAGCCCCTCACACCCACACCCACACCACGAGGTTATGGGTTCGAGTCCCCCACCTAAGAAATCTAAATTACTGTAATATTTCAAAAAAAAAATATAGTAATATCATAATTAATATATAGTTATAAGTTTGTGAAATTAATCAACTATCATTTAGCGTCTTGCACAAACATACAAATAGTCAAATATACATTAATTATGAATTAAATAATATATAAGTTAATAATTAGTAATGAGCCATTCATTGGTTGATGGGCCGTATATAATATTATCAAATAAAGTTTAAACAGGCCCATTCTAACAAAATGTTTGGGGTTCAGACGAATGGACTACACCAATCATAAAACGCTGTCGTTTCAGACAGTAAGTAAAACGACGCGTCTCAGAACCTTTAATTCCTTTTGTTCCTCTAACAAAGAATCATTAATTGTCAATTTTTTTATGTCTGTGTACGTAGCTATATATAGTTGGTTGGTTATCAAATGAAGAGAAGCTTATCATACAAAAAAGAGATTTAAAATCCTTAACTCATGATCTTATTGTGTTACTTGATGGTTTTGAGAAAGGCAACAGTCCGTTTGGAAAAGCTACTTCAAATAGATCTTTTAAAGTAGACCTTCTACGAGTAGAGTTTTTAACAGGAATATATTGATTGTTTGGTTGTCAATTAGAAAAAAGTTTTTTTTTAAATGATAGGATTACCAAAATATTCAAAAAGTATTTTAAATGATAGGGTTATAGTAGACATTTTAGTGTTATTAAAAAAAACTCAAAAAATTCTACTTGAAAAAACCTAAAATTTGAGCTTCTCTAAGTAGATGTTAAATAGTTTTTTTAATCATTCAAAAGCTCTACTGAATGACAACCAAACCACACCAAAAAATTTTAAAAGAGCTTTTTTTAATTAAAAAAACTCTTTTAGACAGTAAAAAAGCTCTTTCAAACGGGCACTAAGACTACCGAAACTCAAACTGGTTCAACTAAGAATATCTCTCTCTCTTTTTAAATGAATTAAGAAAAGCATCAGAGAAGGTCTCGATAATACCAACAATTACAAAAGGCTAGGGAGACAAAATCTTTTACAAATGACTTTGATTTTTGGGTAACTAGAACTAATTGTTGTTTCTATTTGTGGAATTTGAGTCAATTGTTTTATTATTAATATTAGGCTAATTGACACTGATACCCTATGAACTATAGCCGAATTTACACTTTACCCCCTATCCTTTTTTTTTTGCCACTAAACCCCTGAACTCTTATAAATTGGCAATCGTTGAAGGATTTTGCCCCCTCACGAGAGGGCAAAATCCTTCAATGATTGTTAATTTATGAGAGTTCAGGGGGGTTTAGTGGTGAAAAAAAAAATATTGGGGGCATATTGCATATTTTAGAAATGTTTAGGGGACATCAGTGAGGGGCAAAATCCTTCAGCGATTACCAATTTATAAGAGTTCAGAGGGTTTAATGGCGAAAAAAAAAAGTATAGGGGGCATAGTGCATATTTTAGAAGTGTTTAGGGGCCATTAGTGCCAATTAGCCTTAATATTATTATGAAAGTAAAACGACAGGAGTCTTCCATTGATAAATACACACTAGTCTTTATTTCTTTTTGTGGAATTTTGGGTCAATATCTCTTTTTCCTTGTTTCTTTCTAGAATTTTAGGCCTATATATATTTTAGTAACTTTTAAGTAAGGGATCTCTTACTTTATTTTCGATAAGGATCTTGATGAAATCACATCGTTTTTTATGAATTTCAATCTTAATTTTTTTGTGAATGATAAGTTCATTGAAATCTACCTATGAATAAAATTTGAGGATTTTTCAAGTGCTGGAACTATTGTTTTGAATTTTCCCATATTTCTCACATTTTTTTTTATATGCTTTTATATTAACAAAATCAGGATAAATTAAATAGCTTAGTGCTTGAAAAATTCTCAAATTTTATTTATAGATAGATTTCATTAAACTTATCTTCCACAAAAAAAATATAAAATAAAATAAAAAATCAAAATTCATAAAAATCCATATGATTTTATCAAGGTCCTTATCGAAATTAAAGTAAGGGATCCCTCATTTAAAAGTGTGTATATATATATTAACAATTTTATGCCAATGTTGATATTAATTTTACTTATTATTATCATTATAATTTTAAAATATAATACTAACATCTTAAATATATCAGTGTTCTAGTAAGCGTTAGGCGCTAGTCGGGCGGAGACCCAGCGCCTAGCGCCCAGGGCGATTAATCAGCGATTAATCAGGGATTAATCGGAAAACACAATTACAAAGAAATTTCAATTTTTTTAGATGATTTTAAAATAAAATAAATAAATAATATGTAGTTTTTGAGGAAAAGAAAAGAAAACAGTCATATTAGAAGGTTTGACACGCATACCTATATTACCCCATTTTAATATTAATAAAAGTTGTCATGCACTATCTCAACTCAGATTCTTATCCTTTATTTTATTTATTTTTTATTATTAGATTTATATTTATTTTTCTCTCGATCATGTCATGAGTTATGTGATTTTTTAAATTCTAAGATCTGTGTGTCATGAGTTATCTTCTTCAATTCTCAGATGTGGTTTTTTCTTATTTGACGTTTTCAACGCTCTCTCTCTGCAACACATCTTCATCTTCCTCAATTCTCGATCTATGTTTTTTTCTTATTTCAAGTTTTTAGCACTCTCTCCATCTCTCTCTTCAAACTCTAATCGCCGACGAAGATGAAGTTGAAAACACATCTTCATCTTCTTCAATTCTGGTCACCTGGTCGGTTCATCTTCTTCATATTTGATTTTTTTTTTTTAAATATCGGTCTCCGCCTAATCCGCCGAGGGCCGACTAGTCGTCCTCGGCGGTCTAGGCGGAGTCAAAGCCGTTGACTAGTCGCCCTCCACCTAGCCGATTAGTCGGCGACCAGCCCGATTAGTCGGAAAACGCATAATTCACCCGATTTTGCCATTTTCTCTTCAGTTTCAGGCCGCCTAACCGTATTGGACCGATTAATCGGTCTAGGCGGCCGCCAACTAGAACACTGAAATATATAGACAATTAGATGTGACATATGAGTTGTGATTAAGAAATATAGAAATAATTATGTGACTTGCAAATTAGGGGTCTTCCTTTGATAATGACAATATAAATATTTTCCAATTTACGAACATTCTTTGATGTTGATTCTTTGAATTTTTCTTGGTCTTCATTCTTCAAGAGCAGAATTTAAGGATTATTGGTAATTGTCGTTTTCAATTTTTTTTTCTTATGCATAAATCAAAAACTAACAAAATATCTATTTGATGAAAAAAAAAATCCATTTACAAAAAGCTATTGATTAACAAAATTACCAGAAAATTAAACTAAAATTTATTCTAAATTTTTCATCACAAATGATGTAGCAACTCTAAAATATAGCACCAATCATCTTTTCATTATTCATTTTA
Source organism: Acer saccharum (assembly GCA_030490815.1). Lineage (NCBI taxonomy): Eukaryota > Viridiplantae > Streptophyta > Magnoliopsida > Sapindales > Sapindaceae > Acer > Acer saccharum. The sequence goes on from CM059875.1 coordinate 39,793,159, forward strand.
ATTCTTATAAATTAATTAAATGTTGTTTTCGTAAGTGGAAAACTGGGTCAATTCTTCAACGTACATAACCAGTCATATCATATGCATATGAACTTATGAAGTCGTTCAACTTATAAGACAAATCGCATCCTTTTCACATTCCTCGTAGGAATTCTATAAATACCCATCAAAACATGAACTACAATTCACAGCCAAACCAAAAACTAATTAATATTATCTCTGCTACTACAATTCACAACAATGGCGTCCAAATCTTTTTCTCTCTTCTCCTTTGCCCTCCTTGTCCTCCTGTCTCTCCTGTCTGCTCACTCAGTCTCATCCGCAGACACTAAAAAGAAATCCCCAGTTGAGTATCTGAAACATCTTCAAGGATGTCACAAGGGTGACAAGGTTAAAGGCATCCTCCAGCTCAAGAAATACCTCGAACAGTTTGGTTACTTGAATTACAAGAATTCCAAGAACCAAACCCACGAAAACAACGATGACTTTGACGAATTGTTGGAATCTGCTATCAAGACTTACCAGCTCAATTTCCATGTGAACTCCACTGGAGTTTTGGACAAGAAAACCTTGTCGAAAATGGCGATGCCTCGGTGTGGAGTTGCAGATATTGTTAATGGAACAAACTGCATGAAATCTGGCAACAAAAACCACCATCACCGCAATGGCTCCGGCAGCCCTTTTCACACAGTTTCTCACTACACTTTCATCCCAGGAAATCCTAGATGGCCAGCTTCCCAAACACATTTAACCTACTCTTTTCTTCCGGGTAATTAATTTCGCATAAAGAAATATGAAAATAGAAATTAAATTTTGAATCATTTATACATTATAAATTTAAATATATACATTAAGTTAAGTTGTTTGTGCATATCCTCAATCTTTGTGAGCGGGTTCGAGTACTGTGTATAAGGGTAAAGCCAAATTCATCAAATTTGAAGGGTCTGGGGTCAACTTGAAACATTAATAAAATTTAAATAACAAAACATATAGGGTAAAATTTAAATAAAGCTCCCTGACATCATGGTGGCTTCGGAATAACTATCCTGACTACACTAGCATTATTTGATTTAGACAGTTCCCGATAAAATCTTACTATCAAATTTACTAACAATCTATGCATTTTTTCTTACAGGGACAAGAAGTGATGCAATAAATCCTGTTGCAAAAGCATTTCAGACATGGCAAGGGAACACACACTTCAGATTCACAAGAGAACAAGACTTGGCAAATTCTAACATCAAGATCGGTTTTGGGCGTGGTGATCATGGTGATGGGAGGAGTAACGCGTTCGACGGTCCGGGTCAAACCATAGCTCATGCATTTCCACCCACCGATGGGAGCTTCCATTACGATGCAGACGAGCAATGGGCTGTGGGCGCAACTCCGAATTCGTTTGACTTGGAAACTGTTGCATTGCATGAAATCGGTCACCTTCTCGGACTTGGACATAGTGAAGTTGAAGGAGCTATCATGTATCCTTCCATCTCTACTGGAGTCACTAAGGGTTTGCATAGAGATGATATTGATGGTATTAAGGCTTTGTATCAAGTCTGAGAGGAATATTATTATTAAGTGATTAAAGAATAAATTAATGAGATTATTGAGTTGAATACTTGAATAAATGGAGGGGAGAAGAGAGAAATGTTAATTAGTTTATGTTATAATGGGTAAGCAAACGGCATCGTTTGGAATTTGTCTGTGGGCTTAATATTTTTTTTTTCTTTTTTTGGGTCCATTTTAAATTCTGTTTAATTCTTCGCAGAATAAAGAAAAATAATTAATTAAAACTGATTGAATTAATTTCGAACGTCTCTAAGACATATATGAACAATGGATTAATCACAAAGAGTAATACCACTTAATTTAAATTTTTTATCTGAAAACTTATTCTAAATAATATGAAGCGTGAATCTCTTATGGTAAATGATATAAGTAACACTTAGTTTTTTTAATTTTATTTTTTAAAGTACCACATAGTCTTAACCATTATTAGATGAAATATAAAGTATGCATGTGCTTGTAAATCTTTGCAAGTTCATTATATTCTATGTCTGTCAAGTTCAAGTTTTTATATACTTCAAGGTTTTTTTTTTTTTTTTTTTAGTACAGTCTTGATCCAGCTGCCATAAAGGTATTCATGAATTTTTTTAATTATACCTAACCTGATAATCACTATATATATACTATTTAAAAATAAAAATTAAGTCAAAAAATAAAAGAAAAATAAAGATTCATATTGCTTAATGTAAGTAATTATAATCATTACGTCATTTCTCCCTGATAATGAGTGGTATTAATTTGTGCAAATGCAAGGCGTCCTGGTTGCCTAAGGGCGATTGGTAATGAGGGCTGCACGGGGCAGCCCCGTCTACCATTTTAGATTTTTTTTTTTTTTTTTTTTTTTTTTTTTTTTTTTTTTTTTTTTTTTTTTTTTTTTTCAAGTTTTAAGTGGCTAAATTTATACAATTGCTAGTGGACCAAATTTCAAGTTTTAAGCAGGCCAATTTACCAATTACATATACCCTAGTATTTAGTTCAGCCTCGTCGGATAAAAAATCCTGGATTCGCCCCTGTGACTCTGTAGACAAAATCATAGTACGTGTAACCAATACATTGATTAGCAACCGAACACGTAAATTTTGAAAGTGGAATCTGCAATGCATGGTGTGTTTATGTGCCATCCGTGGTGTGTTTTTGTATATTACGAGATTGAAGAAAGAAACATCTTCTGGTTCTATCTACTTATGGAAGACGATTGGATTTTGTATTATATACCAATCGGAAACGTCGTCGTTCCAATTACTGCTTTGATGAGCTGTTTTTTACAATGGGCTTGATTACAGGAGGATTGGTGTCCAGATGGGCTGACCTGATAATAATGAATTCTTATAATTTGGATGAACCACAAATCCTCTAGTTTTTTATTTTTTATTTTTTATTTATTTTATTTTAATTGGAAAAACAAAACACAAAAACATCATGACTTCAAGAGGCAGAAGCAAAAACTGGGTTCAACAGTAGCCTCTAATAATTTTTTATTTTGCCATCCAAATCTTCCTTATCTTTCTTGCTTTTAATTACACAGTTGTAACACTCAAGTTTTCATTTTTCATTTTTGGTGTTTTAGTAGTCTATTGGTTCAAGAATAAAATTAAATGAAATAAATAATAATCATTGATCACCTGGTAAGTATTCTTAAAATCTGGAGTGGAGAGCCTTTTATTTTAGTTGATATTAATTCTTTCAAGCTAAGTGACTTTGGTCATATGCGCATTTTGGTCACGTGAATTTGCAGGTCAATGGGTTTTGTAATCATTTGGGAACCCTGATAAAACGGCACCGTTGGAGGTAGTTTCTTCCCTTCTCTTTGATATTGGGCTGGGCTTTTTATAAAAACAGCTTCAGCCCACTTCAACAAAACCTTAACAGCTTTGGGCTTTTTTTTTTTCTTTTCTTTTTTGATAAAATTTGAGTTTATTATACAATTATGTCATATTTTAGTAAAAATAACTTAAACTATTTTATTAACAGCGTTCGAATTATATATAAAATATCTTTATAATGCATTGGTTCAACTAGAATAACAAATAGTTTTATAAAAGAGTAATGCTAGACGTCCCAATTTTTTTCCTCAAATTCTGTCTCAAATGATGTAGCACCAGAAATGTCAACATCTTATAAATCATGAAATTATGTGGTGACTTATGTGATGTTGACACCTCACGTGCCACATCATTTGAGAAAAAAAAAAATAGGATATCTAGCATTACTCTTTATAAAATAGCTTATTTTTATAGTCATTCTTTATTGAATTAATTTGTATTAAATTAATTTTTTGAATTCTAGTTGCTGCCATCCAGCGTGGTATATCGATTTTTTTTTTTTTTTGATGTGATATAAGTTGTTTTATTTATATATGAGTATTCTTAAATTTGATCGATTGTCATAAACAGTCAATTCTAATTAATTTTTGAAAATCAATTTGTTTCAATTTAGTCTTTTTTTAATTTTTTATTTTATTTTAATACTACATTTGGTGATGATGATTCGAACTTAAGACATTAAAACATTGACAGATAAAATCAACGTGGTTGCCACCTATCCACGTTCACCAATTTAGTCTTATGATTAGGTAACATTGATGGAGTACTAATTTAGTCTTATGATTAGGTAGCATTGATGGAGTACTGGGAAGAATAAAGTGCGATGGAAATTACGATTCAATGCAATATAGCTTCATTTCACAACGTGAATTACACAACAAATTCTCTAATGCCTTTTTTTTTTTTTTTTTTTTTTTTTTTTTTTTTCTTTCTCCTTCTAAGATTTTGAAGCTTTTGAGTTTTCTATTGCAATATTCTCTTAATTTAATTAGCCGAAATTACTATTGAATACACTAAAACTTCATTTTGGTCGTTGTTAATTATAATTCGGTAGTTATAGTCCATTTACATATAGAAATTTGTATTAAATTAATTTCATTACTCTTTTTTTTTTTTTTTTTTTTGAATGGTAAGCTTTATTGAAAGAGCTCGAAAAGAGCCAAAACGAAACAAAAGCAACAGGAAGAAAGGAGCCACACACGGACAAATTAATTTCATTACTTGAAGCTCACTGGAAATTCAAGTCTATTTGAATATTTCGAATATAGACTATTTTAATTATGGTGAGTCATCGGTCATTCTTTATTATATATTGTCGATTCTAGTTTATTTTTATAAATTAATTTGCATTATATTAATCATTATTAATATAATGATTAGGTAGCTTTGAGATAAACTAGTCAAATGAATTGATGTTAGCAAATAGAGTACTAGGAATGACTAGGTCAAGGTTTAATTTTAATTCTCTAGGTTTCATAATGATTGGTTGCTGATGTTTCAAAATTGATTTATTTATTTATACTTGGCCATTCTTAATCATATTTGTCCTTTTCTAATCCATCTTTTTATAAATCGAATTGTATTAAATTAACCATACCATTAGGTATAGCCTTGAGAAAGAACAGCTCATATTCTTGGACTCTTGGTCTTTTCCTAAACCGGTGACCTCTTGACAATAAAAACATCACATGACACCTAAGTTTATTTGAAAAAGACCTTAAAAATATTAGATCAAGAAACGATCGTAACTCAAAAAAGAGAGTAACTCCAAAGAATCTCTGAATCGTAGATTTCCAAGCTCCAGAGAATTAGATTCTCAAAGTTTTATGACGATTAATTATAAATCAGTTGAAATTAGATTCTGAATTAGGTGAAGTTACTATTGAATGCACTATAACTTTATTTCTTAATGTGAATTGCACTGCATCTTCTCCGATGATGCTTTTTTGTTTTTCTAATGGATTTGGAGTTTCTATTTTAATAATTTTATTTTAAAATGTTTTGGTCATTGTTAATAATAATTTGGTAATTGTAGTCCACTTTTATATAGAAATTTGTATTAAATTAAGTACTATGTTGGGTGGCTATTATAACAATTAAATTATTAAGGGTTAATTTTATATTGCACGTAATTTGTATTATATTTAAGGGAAATTATCATTTTCCCCTTGCGGTTTGCCATATTAGATAATCTAGTCCCTCTAGTTTCAATAATAGCTGGTAAACCCTCTGAAACCCAAAATATTGGTCATTTTCCCCCTTCTGTCAAGTTTTCCATCCAAACTAACGTTGTCCTTTAATTGCAAATTTAAAAGGCCTCAACAAGGATTGAACCATCAACCTTGTGGTAAAAAGCAACAAGCCCTAACCAGCCGGGCTACTTCAACTCATTGTTTTTGGTTTATTGATTTAAATGTATATATAGCTATATAGTTATATAATTTGTGTAAAATAATTTAAATCTATTTATATAATTTAAAATAAACTCATATATATAAAATTTAAAATACACTCGTATATATAATTTAAATAAAGTAATATTTAATAATAATATATAAAAATAGATTTATGAAAAAGAAAAAGAAAATAAGAAAACAAAAGGAAAAAAATTCAAAAAATAAGGACATTTTTTATTTTATTTTTCTTTCTTTCTTTTTTGTTTTTGAATATTTTTTTCCCATTTCAATTTTTGGGCTTTGATTTTCTGGATTTTATATCAAATTGAAATAATATATTTTTTGAAAAGGAAAAAAAAAATTTAAAAAGAAATATATATATATATATTTTTTGGTATTTTTTTCCTTTTGTTTTCTCATTTTCTTTTTCGTTTTTATAAATCTGTTTTCATATAGTATTATAAAATATGATTTTATTTAAATTATATAAATATGAGTTTATTTTAAACTATATATATATGAGTTTATTTTAAATTATATATATGAGTTTATTTTATATTATATAAACATATTTACATTATTTTACACAAATTATATAACTATGTAGCTATATATAAATTTAAATCAACAAACCAACAACAATGAGCTTGAGTAGTTCAGCTGGTTAGGGTTTGTGGCTTTTGATCACAAGGTTGAAGGTTCAACCCTGGATGAAACCTTTTAATACCAATATGGGGTTGACTGGCTATTATTGAAACTAGAAGGACCAGATTATCTAATACGGCAAACCTCAGGGATGGAAATGATAATTTCCCTATATTTAGTCCTATGTTAGGTGGCTATAGCTGTTAAATTAATAACAGGAAAAAACTCCTTAGGGATGTCGGTAAATATATATAGTAGGACTTGCAATATTCTCTTAATTTAATTAAGTGAAATTATTATTGAACACAATGAAACTTTATTTTGGTCATTGTTAATTGCAATTTGGTAGTTGTAGACTTAAGACTTGTAGTCCATTTTTATATAGAAATTGGTATTAAATTAATTTCATTACTTGAAGCTTACCGGAAATTCAAGTCTATTTGGATGTTTCGAATATAAGCTATTTTAATTATGCTGAGTCGGTCATTCTTGATTATATATAGTCGATTCTAGTTTATTTTTATAAATCAATTTGCATTATATTAATCATTATATTAATAATGATTAGGTAGCTTTGAGATAAACTAGTCAAATGAATTGATATTAGCAAATAGGGAATAGAGTACTAGCTAGGACTGACTAAGTCAAGGTTTAATTTTAATTCTATAGGTTTCATAATGATTGGTTGCTGATGTTTCAAAATTGATTTCTTTATTTATTTATACTTGGTCATTCTTAATCATATTTGTCCTTTTCTAATCCATTTTATATAAATCAAATTGTATTAAATTAACCATACCATTAGATAGCCTTGAGAAAGAACAACTCATATTTTTGGTCTTTTCCTAATCCGGTAACCTCTGAGAATAAAAACATCACATGACACCAAAGTTTATTTGAAAAAGACCAGCAAAAATATCAGATCAGGAAATGATCTTAACTCGAAAAAAAAAAGGAGTAACTCCAAAGAATCTTTGAATTTTAGATTTTCAAGTGATTGATTATCTCACATTTGCTCATTATATAGTAAAGTATGGGGAGATCCATCGGCTATAGTGAGAGTTGCATTTTAAACTGTGCTTGTAGCGGTTGATCTCGTTAGATCCTGACAAACTCCTGACCAAATGGTGTCAAATTTCAAAAATAAATAAATTTAAAAAATTGGGTAAAAATTAAAGTGAGTACACGTTTTCATTTTTCTCAATGAAAAGTTGAAAAGTTTGGTAGCAGCAAATGTTTGTCCACTGTGTGTATGATTTCATGGTTTTTTCCCACTGAACAGAACACCATTATCATCAATCTACATGAGAAGCTATGGAACAATGTGTCTAATCGATCACGATTCACAAAGAAACCTATCTTATAGGGGAATCTCTAATCTCTCTCTCTAGTCCATCCAAGGGAATTCAAGAGGCGATGCACTCTTCATCAAGTTACAACATTGTTTGGGTTTTATGGTCATCCCTTTATTTTTTTTTTTTTTAAATTTTTTTTATTTATAATTATTATAAATTTGGCAATTGTAAAACAAGGACACAATTCGAACAAGAATCTCATTATTATGAGTGTGAATAGTTAATTAACCACGAAGTCGCTCTACCTTTTATCATATTCTGGTCATTGATAATTATAATTTGAAAGTCGCTCTACCTTTTATCATATTCTGGTCATTGATAATTATAATTTGGTAGCTCACTCTAAATTTAGTCATATATATTTTGATCATTGTTAATTAGGTAGTTGTAGTGCGTTTTTTTTAATAGAAATTTATATTAAATTAAATCCTATGTTAGTGGCTATAAAAGTAAAATTAATAAGGGTCGTTTTCACATTGCAGTTTGTATTAAATTAAATCCATTTATACTTTAGTCTTTAGGTTTGTTCAAAAGAGAAAAAAGAAATCAAACAATAAAATGACTTGCAGCATAAAATGGTGCCAGGATTTGAAAACAGAGTCAATCAGTCTAATAGGAAACATAATCAATAAACCAGCCTAAACAAAACTCTAACACAATTACCCAATAAAACCATCAACATATAATTCTGATCAATTTTCCATATTAATTGCTACTTTTTTAATTAACTAAAAATTGATAGCAAAATAATTTAATTAACTAAAGTTGAATTTCATTATTTGAAGCTCACCTGAAATGAATCTGCAGGCCTATTGTGATATTAATTGTTTTAGTCATTCAATTTGTATTAAATAACTAATGATTAAAAAAAAAAAAAGGTAGATTTTGCCTTTTAACTACTCTTCACTTTATATCAAAAAAAAAAAAAAAAAAAAAAAAACTACTCTTCACTTTCTTCTTCTTTTGCCATTCAGTTCACACTCTTTTATTTATTTGACACAAATAAACAATAACTCTTGCCCTTACCTTTCGTGCTTGTAAAACAAACTACAATAGGCTAATGATATATTAATATTCATTAAAAAAAAACATATATAAACATCGTAAAAGTGATTTGGTGGTAAATGATATTCTTTTGAAATTAAATTGGACATACATTAATTATAATTAATTAAAAAATCTACCTATCACGTATCAATATAATTAATTAAATTGACATGAGTAATGCAAATTGTCCCTATTTTTATAAAATAAAAAAAATTTGAAGGACCTATTTTTATAAATTTAAAATTATGTTATCATTATATTTGGTTTCTTTTCCCTAGTTAAGATTCGTATTAATTAACACACACTTATATATATATAACATTACATTATCAATAAAACCCTAAAATTATATTGCTATCTCAATTGAAATATCTAACAAAATATAACCTTTTCCAACATGAATGTAATCAAGTATCAAGATGTGAAGAATTTGATAACAGAGCCAACACAGGCCTAATGGAAGGCAGTAATTTTTCTTAATAAGTTGAATTTGCATGTTTTAAATTTGATTTATTGTACTATTCATTGTATGGAGTAGTTAGACATACCATTCTTAATTATTTGTTGGTCAAATCTAGTCAATTTTAATAAACCAATTTGTATTAAAATAATCATATCATTACGTGGCTTCGAGAAAGACATTGAGAAAGACATTGAGAAAGTGGACATCGTCAGTGATCATTATTTCTCTCTTTTTCTTCTGGGGAGGAATCATTCGTGATCATTAAATTTCTAAAAAGATTAAATCAAAAATTTTAATTGGATTAGTTCGAACAAGTCATGGGCACGGTTTGGTTTCGGTTAGGTTCGGTTTCGGACCGAAACCGGTGGTTTCGGTTTTTTGGCTATCCAAAACCGAAACCGAAATCGTACAATCCGGTTTGTAACCACCGGTTTTATGGTTTCAGTTTCGGTTTCGGTTTTGGTTAAAAACCGTCGGTTTTTGTCACGGTTTGGGTTCAGTTTTCAATTTTGGACGGTTTTTCAAAAAAAAAATTCAAAAAAGTGCCATGTGGCACATTCTGATTCGTTAATTTTTTATTATTATTATTTTTTTAAAACCGGCGGTTTAACCAAGGTTAAAACCGCCGGTTTAATTGCCGGTTTTGGGCATGCTCAAACCGAAACCGAAACCGAAACAGAAACCATACAGTCCGGTTTCCAACCGGTTTCCAAACCGTCGGTTCCGGTTTCCGGTTTTTGATCCGGTTTGGTCCGTACGTTTCCAGTTAAACCGCGGACAAAACCGTCGATTAACCGGAACCGTGGTCAGCTCTAGTTCGAACTCTTTTCAAACTTTTAACAATGTGACGTCTATAGTAACTATAAAATTTAGTATAATAGCAAAATCTCTGCTGTACAAATAAGTTTGTATTGTAGGGTAGCATTTCCATATAACATTTATATGACGACACAAGGACCGAGAAAATAAAGGTACCAAGCATGAATGACTCTACAACTTTTCCTTTTCCAGTGGTGGTCCCTCTGTGTCTTTTGAATGGTCGTTCTCATCAGACTAATGAGATGTCCATGTGATGGGACGATTTAATGATGGGACGATTTCTTTTCCTTTTTTTATTATTATTTTTTTTATTTTCTATTTTTTTTTTGGCAAAGTGATGGGACGATTTCAAATTTGGTCTTGCCATCTATAATTGAAGAAAAACAGCAAAAACTCTCAACACACAAAAACAGATCTCTGCTCAGACTGCTCTTGCCATCCATTGCTTCAAACTTTTCTCAACTTTCTTCTTTTAAATCTTGTTATTGATTATTGCTTTTGCTTTGCTGTTTGATTTTCTTTTAGTTTTTGCCTTTTGAAAATCATCCAAAAAAAATAAAAAAATTCCTGTCCAGAGTTACTCTTAAGTTCTGTTATTCTTTGTTGGTGTTAGCTTCTTAGATGTATCAGTATCAGTGATGTATTGTTGAATTATTCTGCTAGAAAATTTCTTTTAGATTTCTGTTTTTCAAGAGCACATCTATATTTGCTTGTTTTTTTCCCTCTTAATTATTGTTATTGTTACTCATTTGGAAGTTAAAAGAAAAAAAAAATTGTTAAAGTTATTTTTTTTCAAACAGATTGTTATTGTCATTCTGCCATTGTCATCCTGTTGCAAAAGCATTTCAGACATGGCAAGGGAACACACACTTCAGATTCACAAGAGAACAAGACTCGGCAAATTCCAACATAAAGATCGGTTTTGGGCGTGGTGATCATGGTGATGGGAGGAGTAACGCGTTCGACGGTCCGGGTCGAACCATAGCTCATGCATTTCCACCCACCGATGGGAGGTTCCATTACGATGCAGACGAGCAATGGGCTGTGGGCGCAACTCCGAATTCGTTTGACTTGGAAACTGTTGCATTGCATGAAATCGGTCACCTTCTCGGACTTGGACATAGTGAAGTTGAAGGAGCTATCATGTATCCTTCCATCTCTACTGGAGTCACTAAGGGTTTGCATAGAGATGATATTGATGGTATTAAGGCTTTGTATCAAGTCTGAGAGGAATATTATTATCAAGTGATTAAAGAATAAATTAATGAGAGTATTGAGTTGAATACTTAAATAAATGGAGGGGAGAAGAGAGAAATGTTAATTAGTTTATGTTATTATGGATAAGCAAACGGCATCGTTTAGGATACCGCTTTGATGGGCTCATTCTATCTATGGGCCTAATTATTGGAATTTGTCTGTGGGTTCAATATATATTTTTTTCTTTTTTTGGGTCCATTTTAAATTCTGTTTAATTCTTCGCAGAATAAAGAAAAATAATTAATTAAAACTGATTGAATTAATTTCGAACGTCTCTAAGACATATATGAACAATGGATTAATCACAAAGAGTAATACCACTTAATTTAAATTTTTTATCTGAAAACTTATTCTATATAATATGAAGCGTGAATCTCTTATGGTAAATGATATAAGTAACACTTAGTTTTTTTATTTTTTTAAGTACCACATAGTCTTAACCATTATTAGATGAAATATAAAGTATTCATGTGCTTGTAAATCTTTGCAAGTTCATTATATTCTATGTCTGTCAAGTTCAAGTTTTTATATACTTCAAGGATTTTTTTTTTTTTTTTTTTTTTTAGTACAGTCTTGATCCAGCTGCCATAAAGGTATTCATGAAATTTTTTTTAATAATACCTGACCTAATAATTACTAATATATCCTCATTGATTTCTATTAATACACCATTTTAAATAAAAATTAAGTCAAAAAGAAAAGAAAAATAAAGATTCATATTGCTTAATGTAAGTATTTATAATCATTACGTCATTTCTCCCTAATAATGAATTAATGAGTGGTATTAACTTGCAAGTGCTGCCTTTTATTTGTGCCTGTTTTGTGTTGTGAATCAAAGTAAATGCTATTTATCTTTTGTTTTTGTTTAGTGGAAGAGCAAGAAAAGTCATTGGCAAATGACACTAAACTTTTCTCGGCACACACCATGTTCAAGTACAGATATATAACTAGCAAATTATAACACTAGAGAAATTAGTGATACTTTTTATAACTAGCAAATGATGCTCTGTACGTATTATTTGCTCGAATCCTACCAATAGTGAAATCTTTTAAAAAATACCTGATCTCGAATTAATAGATATTATCAAAAAAAAAAAAAAACTAACATGCAACTTGGAATCTAATTGACATGTAAATTTATACAACTGTGTATATAATTTGGAATTCAATAACTTTAAATTCCAATAAACGAACAGACTTAAATTTAAACACTTTTCACAACATTCAAATAAACAAATATACTTAAATTTAAACGTTATTAGTTGTGAAATGGTAACTTGTAATTCAAACGTTATTAGTCTCAAAATAAATAAAACACAATAACAAAATAGTCTACATGGTCAATTTGCTACGTTGTGTCTTCTTCTCTACATTTGTTGCACTTAAACCGTCTACATGGTCGGTTTGGTTGGGTGGATAGGTGCAGACCTTTGTTGTTTTGGGTTGATGATCCGACAATTTCGTCGGTTGTGACTTGTCTACAAGTCGCTCCCTCTCTTCTACAATTTGAAGCTCACCTGAAATGAATCTGCAGCAGGCCTATTGTGATATTAATTGTTTTAATTGTACTGGTCATTCCTAAATATATATTGTCAATTGTAGTCTACTTTTATAAATAAATTTGTATTAAATAACTAATGACTAGGTAGCTTTTGCCTTTTAGCTACTCTTCACTTTCTTCTTCTTTTGCCATTCAGTTCACACTTTTTTTCTTTTTTTTTTCTTTCATCAAAAAAAAAAAAGTTCACACACTTTTATTTATTTAAAAAATAAATAAACAATAAACAAAAACTCTTTCCCTCACCTTTCATGCTTGTAAAACAAACTGCAAACAAACTGCAATAGGCTAATGATATATTGATATTCATTAAAAAAAACATATATAAACATCGTAAAAGTGATTTAGTGGTAAATGATATTCTTTCAAATTAAATTGGACATACATTAATTATAATTAATTAAATTTTTTACCTAGAATTTATGTAGCGGTGATCATCATCCTTGTAGTGTTCTTCATCGTTGTAGTGTTTTTACCAACTGGACATACACTCTTTTATTTAGCTTATGTGTCATGACACGTCATCCTTTTATCTTCTTTACCCTTCGATTTTTTCATTCTCTACACACAGCCTCAAAAACCCTAAAACAACACAAACACACACTCTCTTATTTAATCCTCAGAATCAACCCACTAAACCCCAAAGGCCCAATTGGATTTGTATTGATATTGAGATCATAATAAAAGTTATCTTGTATGCTAATTGGTTACTATTAGTACTGATATTGCTTGCATAGTTGCATTGGTTAAACTAGAATCAGTAGCTAGCTTTCAATCAATAAATTTGCTTCAACTAGAATCTGGAGAGCTTAATTTCCATTCCCCATACAAAATAGTTAAATGATTTCATTTGATAATCAAACCCAATTAACAGAGCAGTTCATGATCAACAAGAAATGAAACATGCAATGCGTCCTGGTTACCTCTGTAGACAACATCATAGTACGTGTAACCAATACATTGATTAGCAACCGAACACGTAAATTTTGAAAGTGGAATCTGCAATGCATGGTGTGTTTTTTGTATATTACAAGATTGAAGAAAGAAACAGCTTCTGGTTCTATCTACTTATGGAAGACGATTGGATTTTGTATTATATACCAATCGGAAACGTCGTCGTTCCAATTACTGCTTTGATGAGCTGTTTTTTACAATAGGCTTGATTACAGGAGGATTGGTGTCCAGATGGGCTGACCTGATAATAATGAATTCTCATAATTTGGATGAACCACAAATCGTCTAGGTTTTTATTTTATTTTTTTTAATTAGAAAAACAAAACACAAAAACATCAAGACTTCAAGAGGCAGAAGCAACAACTGGGTTCAACAGTAGCAGGAGGAGGACCTCCTCCATCCAAAAATGGGGTTCAGACATGGACAAGGCCAACTGAGCAAGCTCATTTGAGGTGAAGTCCATTTTTTTATCAATGAATTTTATATTAAATAATTAATTCCATGTTAGGTGGCTAATGATAATTTAATTTGTCTTGGTCTTTGCTGAGTAATTCCACATTTAGTTAAAATGCTGAGCATAAGCCCCAAAAAAGTTGTAAGAAAATGCAGAGCGGAAAGAGTCTAATTAACACAGTAACCATTTACTATTTAAAAGACTTGTTTCAACTCCAGAACTTGGTAATATTTCTTTTTCTTCCTTTAGCATTTGGATTCTCAAGGTGTTCAAATGATTGGTTGATCTGTTTTGATATATATAAATTATTTTCTTTATATCTAGGCCATTCTTAATTATATTTGTCAATTCTAATCAATTTGAGAAAGACTCGGGCATTGACTCTTGCAGTCTTGCCTCTAATAATTCTTATTTTGCCATCCAAATCTTCCTTATCTTTCTTGCTTTTAATTACACAGTTGTAACACTCAAGTTTTCATTTTTCATTTTTGGTGTTTTAGTAGTCTATTGGTTCAAGAATAAAATTAAATGATATAAATAATAATCATTGATCACCTGGTAAGTATTGTTAAAATCTGGAGTGGAGAGCCTTTTATTTGAGTTGATATTAATTCCTTCAAGCTAAGTGACTCCATAACTTTAGAGAATTAGATTCTCAAAGTTTTCTGACGATTAATTATAAATCAGTTAATTAGATTCTGAATTAGGTGAAGTTACTATTGAATGCATTATAACTTTATTTCTTAATGTGAATTGCACTGCATCTTCTCCGATGATGCTTTTTTGTTTTTCTACTGGATTTGGACGTTTCTAATTTGGAGTTTCTATTGTAATAATTTTGTTTTAAAATGTTTTGGTAATTGTAGTCCACTTTTATATAGAAATTTGTATTAAATTATGTACTATGTTAGGTGGCTATTATAACAATTAAATTATTAAGGGTTAGTTTTGTATTGCATGTAATTTGTATTATATTTAAGGAAAATTATCATTTTCCTACTGAGGTTTGCCATATTAGATAATTTGGTCCCTCTAGTTTTAATAATAGCCGATGAACCCCCTAAAACCCAAAATATTGGTCATTCTCCCCCCTTCTGTCAAGTTTTCCATCCAAACTAACGTTGACTTTAATTGCAAAATTAAAAGGCCTCATTAGGGATTGAACCATCAACTTTCTGCTTAGAAGCAACAAGCCCTAACCAGCTAGGCTACTCCAACTCTTGTTGTTGGTTTGTTGATTTAAATGTATATATAGCTATATAGTTATATAATTTGTGTAAAATAAATATGTTTATATAATTTAAAATAAACTCACATATATAATTTAAATAAAATAATATTTAATAATAATATATAAAAATAGATTTATGAAAAAGAAAAAGAAATAAGAAAACAAAAGGAAAAAAATTCAAAAAATAAGGAATTTTTTTTATTATTATTTTTCTGTCTTTCTTTTTCGTTTTTGAATTTATTCCCATTTCAATTTTTGGGCTTTGATTTTCTGGATTTTATGTCAAATTGAAATAATATATTTTTTGAAAAGGAAAAAAAAATTAAAAAGAAAGTTTTTTTTTTTTTTTTTTCCTTTTGTTTTCTTATTTTCTTTTTCTTTTTTATAAATCTGTTTTTATATATTATTATAAAATATGATTTTATTTAAATTATATATATGAGTTTATTTTAAATTATATATTTGAGTTTATTTTATATTATATAAACAGATTTACATTATTTTACACAAATTATATAACTATGTAGCTATATATAAATTTAAATCAACAAAACAACAACAAAGTAGCCCAGCTGGTTAGGGTTTGTGGCTTTTGATCACAAGGTTGAAGGTTCAATCCCTAATAAAACCTTTTAATTTTGCAATTAAAGGTCAACGTTAGTTTGGATGGAAAACTTGACAAAAGGGGAAAATGACCAATATTTTGGGTTTTTGGGGGTTGACTAGCTATTATTGAAACTAGAGGCACTAGATTATCTTATATGGCAAACCTCAGGGGGGAAAATGATAATTTCCCTATATTTAATCCTATGTTAGGTGGCTATAGCTGTTAAATTTATTTGGGTGTTTAATATATAAAATGAAAATTAGTTATGCCCGAATGGACACAAGGCCGGCAGAAAGAAGACAAACGTATAATCCAATAATTAATCTAGCCGGCAGAAAGAAGACAAACGTATAATCCAATAATTAATCTACTTCTACAAAAGCAGGAAAAAAAAAAACTCCTTAGGGATGTCGATAAATATATATAATAGGATTTGAAACTTCCGCCACACGGGAGATGAAATGTGCACATCATTTTAGCCACGAGAGATGTGTGAATTATATACTCTCTCTTGCTAAAGGCATGTCTCTTGGGTGTGTATGGTGCACCTTGGCACACTCAATCCCTTTGCATGTAGCCAACCGCATTTTGATCATATTCCTTCTCTGATATTATATAAATTGTTTTAATTATATTGGGTTATTCTTAATTTATATGTTGTCAATTCTAGTTTGTTTTTATAAATCAATTTGCATTAAATTAATCTAATGATTAGGTAGCTTTGAGATAGATTTGACAAATTATAATTTCAGGACGACCAACAACAACAACATGTTTAAATAAAATGCTGATTTTTTTTTTAACAAACATTTGAACTTATTAATATTGCTTCATTTCATAATGTGAATTACACAACAAATTCTGGGTTCAAAAAATTTTTGTCACTATTTGGGCCTGACTTTGTAAGAAAATCACCACTTTACTAATTCAAGTTTAAAAGACACCTATTTAGGTGACCAGACAAAAATATTCTTATTTTGTCAATTTGTGTCTTTTGAAACGTAGAGAGAAAAAAGTTGAGAGAGAGTGAAAGCATCAGGTGCAAGAAATCCGGCTGAAAATCTCACAGCGAACTCACCGGCGGTGACGCTACAGTCCTGAAGTCAACCAAAATCTGCAAGACAATGAAGATCTGGGTTTCCGAGCCTTTTCAAACAGTCTCTGAGCTTTTTTAAGGAATATGAATAGTAATTTGAGTCTTTTCAATTTTGAATCTCCGAGACTTTTAACACTGTATCCGAGCCTTTTCATATATTTTCCGAGCCTTTTCAACAGTAATTCGAGCTTTTTCAATTTTGAATTTCTGAGACTTTCAACACTGTATCCGAGTCTTTTCATATATTTTTCGAGCCTTTTCAATTTTGAATCTCCGAGACTTTTAACACTGTAACCGAGCCTTTTCATACACTTTTTGAGCCTTTTCAACAGTAATTTGAGCCTTTTCAATTAGTCTCCGAGCCTTTTCAATTAGTCTTTGAGACTTTGTAAATAGTCCTCGAGCCTTTTCCAAGCCTTTTTAACCATCAGCTTTTTTTGTTAAATTTGTATCTCCGAGACTTTGTAAATAGTCTCCGAGACTTTTCAGTTAGATTCAAAATTCACACAACCAGCTTAAGGTTTACAAAATACTTAAAGAACAAATGAAAAGGAACCCAATCAGGGTTTTAAATTGAAAAAAAAAAAAAAAAAAAAAAAGCTCTGGGGGCATTGCCCCCACCACCCCCCCGGAAGCTGACCACGAGCTTAGTGGGGAGCTCGACGCCCGAATGCGTCTACGTAGTGCCACAAAACTAATTATCCAATGAAGTTGTATTGATAATGTTATGATGTTCAACCTCCATTGGAGGTCTGTTATAGAGGAAGATGAAAGAATAAAATATTAAAAGACTTCAAAGTAAGAAAGAGAATGTGTAAAGTAAGGGCACTTTTGGAAATCACTTACTTTAGTGCCTTTTAAACTTAAGTTATTAAAGTGGTGACTTTCTTACAAAACCTGGTTAAAAAGGTGATATTTCCCACCATTTCCACACAAATTCTCTGATGCTTTTTTTTCTTCTTCTAATATTTGGAAGCTTATGAGTTTTCCATTGTAATATTCTCTTAATTTAATTAGGTGAAATTACTATTGAACACACTGAAACTTCATTTTGGTCATTGTTAATTACAATTTGGTAGTTGTAGTCCATTTCTATATAGAAATTTGTATTAAATTATTTTCATTACTTGAAGCTCACTCGAAATTCAAATTTATTTGGATGTTTCAAATATAGGTTATTTTAATTATGTTGAGTCATTCTGTCATTCTTTATTATATATCATCAATTCTAGTTTATTTTTATAAATCAATTTGCATTATATTAATCATTATATTAATAATGATAATGTAGCTTTGAGATAAACTAGTCAAATGAATTGATGTTAGCAAATAGAGTACTAGCTAGGACTGACCAGGTCAAGGTTTAATTTTAATTCTCTAGGTTTCATAATGATTAGTTGCTGATCGATGTTACAAAATTGATTTCTTTATTTATTTATACTCGGTCATTCTTAATCATATTTGTCCTTTTCTAATCCATTTTATATAAATCAAATTGTATTAAATTAACCACACCTTTAGATAGCCTTGAGAAAGAACAGCTTATATTCTTGGTGTTTTCCTAATCCGGTGACCTCTGAGAATAAAAACATCACATGACACCAAAGCTTATTTGGAAAGTGTAACTCCAAAGAATCTCTGAATTTTAAATTTTCAAGCGATTGATTATCTCACATTTGCTCATTATATCGTAAAGTGTGGGGAGATCCATCCGTTATAGTGAGAGTTGCATTTTGGACCGTGCTTGTAGCGGTTGATCTCGCTAGATCCTGATAAACTCTTGACCAATTAGAGTCAAATTTCAAAAATAAATAAATGAAAAAAATTGGGTAAAAATTAAAGTGAGTACGCGTGTTTTTTTTTTTTTTTTTTTCAATGGAAAGTTGAAAAGTTTGGTAGCAGCAATTGTTTGTCCACTGTGTGTGTGACTTCTAGGATTTTTCCCGCTGAACAGAACACCATTATCATCAATCTACATGATAAGTTATGTATCTAATCGATCACAATTCACAAACAAACCTATCTTAAAGGGGAATCTCTAATCTCTCTCTCTAGTCCATCCAAGGGAATTCAAGAGGCAATGCACTCATCAAGTTACAACGTTGTTTGAGTTTTATGGTCATCCTTTTTTTTTTTTTTGAATTATTATAAACTTGGCAATTGTAAAACAAGGACACAATTCAAACAAAAATCTCATTATTATGAGTGTGAAGAGCTAATTAACCACGAAGTCACTCTACCTTTTATCATATTCTGGTCATTGATAATTATAATTTAGTAGCTCACTCTAACTTTTGTCATATATATTTTGATCATTGTTAATTTGGTAGTTGTAGTGCGTTTTTTTTTAATAGAAATTTATATTAAATTAAATCCTATGTTAGTGGCTATAAAAGTAAAATTAATAAGGGTCGTTTTCACATTGCAGTTTGTATTAAATTAAATCCATTTATACTTTAGTCTTTAGGTTTGTTCAAAAGAGAAAAAAGAAATCAAACAATAAAATGACTTGCAGCATAAAATGGTGCCAGGATTTGAAAACAGGGTCAATCAGTCTAATAGGAAACATTATCAATAAACCAGCCCAAACAAAACTCTAACACAATTACCCAATAAAACCATCAACATATAATTCTGATCAATTTTCCATATTAACTGCTACTTTTTTAATTAACTAAAAATTGATAACAAAATAATTTAATTAACTAAAGTTGAATTTCATTATTTGAAGCTCACCTGAAATGAATCTACAGGCCAATTGTGATATTAATTGTTTTAATTGTACTGATCATCCTTAAATATATATTGTCAATTGTAGTCTACTTTTATAAATCAATTTGTATTAAATAACTAATGATTAGGTAGCTTTTGCCTTTTAGCTACTCTTCACTTTCTTCTTCTTTTGCCATTCAGTTCACACTCTTTTATTTATTTTACACAAATAAACAATAACTCTTTCCCTCACCTTTCTTGCTTGTAAAACAAACGGCAAGTCTGCAGTAGGCTAATGATATATTGATATTCATTAAAAAAAAAAAAAAACATATATAAACATCGTAAAAGTGATTTGGTGGTAAATGATATTCTTTCAAAATTAAATTGGATATAAATTAATTATAATTAATTAAAACTTTTACCTATCACATATCAATATAATTAATTCAACTGACATGAGTAATGCAAATTGTCCCTATTTTTATAATATATAAAAAATTGAAGGACCTAT
Source organism: Acer saccharum (assembly GCA_030490815.1). NCBI lineage: Eukaryota > Viridiplantae > Streptophyta > Magnoliopsida > Sapindales > Sapindaceae > Acer > Acer saccharum. Next base: position 39,813,653 of record CM059875.1, read on the forward strand.
TTTTATAAATTTAAAATTATGTTATCATTATATTCGGTTTCTTTTCTCTAGTTAAGATTCGTATTAATTAACACACACTTATATATGTAACATTACATTATCAATAAAACCCTAAAATTATATTGCTATCTCAATTGAAATATCTAACAAAATATAACCTTTTCCAACATGACTGTAATCAAGTATCAAGATGTCAAGAATTTGATAACAGAGCCAACACAGGCCTAATGGAAGGCAGTAATTTTTCTTATTAAGTTGAATTTGCATGTTTTAAATTTGATTTATTGTACTATTCATTGTGTGGAGTAGTTAGACATATCATTCTTAATTATTTGTTGGTCAAATCTAGTCAATTTTAATAAATCAACTTGTATTAAAATAATCATATCATTACGTGGCTTTGAGAAAGACATTGGGGCATAGAGTGATTCTCAGCTCTTTCTTTCTTCTCGGTTGTTTTGACATCAAAATATTCATTAAACAGCAAAAACAGTGATCCTTTGAAACAGCTTTAAGAGAGTTACACAAATACAACTGGATCTAAATCTTTCAATATTTTCTCTTGATCAGTCATTATTCCAGGGAGATAGAGAAAGGGAGGGACTTTCTTTTGTTCTTGCTCTAACATACAATCAGAGGTGCACTTTGCTCTCAACTTTTCACAGCTTTTTTTTCTTTAAATCAAGCGCTTTTGTTGTTTGTCGTTGTTTCTTCTTCACTTTTTTTCACTGTTTGTTCTTCCGTTTATCGGCTTTCCCCTGCAATTTGCATCCACTTTCCACATTAAAAAAATATAAAAAAATCAATTTCCCTTATTCTTTGCTGGTTTTTTTCTTAGATATATATCTGTTTCAGTTCTAGTTATCTACTGTTGAATTATTCTGCTCATTTAACATTTCTGCTTATTCGAGAGCTCATAAAGAAAAAGAAAAAAAAATTAATACTCTGTTTGTAATAGAAAAACAAGAAAATCTTTTACTCTGTTTCCACGTCCTCTCTTTTTTCTTCTGAGTTTACAACTGTAGCTAAATAATTGAAAATAATCCAAAAAAAAAAAACTATCCATTCCTCTTATTCTCTCTTAAAAAATAAATAAATAAATAAATAAAAATAAAAAATAAAAAATAAAAACTCCTGTTTCTTAATTAGATTTATCTGTATTAGTAGTCTAGTGTTGAATCATTTACCTCGATGTCTCAGTTTGTTATAAAAAAGAAAAAACAAGAAAAGAATCTTTCGTGATCTTCCCTTTGTTACTCTGTTTGTTTAGAAAGAGAGAGACTTTTATTGTTGTTACTCAGTTGTTGAAAAAAAAAAGAAAAAGAGAGAGAAAGCAAGGAGTGATAAGAAACAGAGAGAAATGGTGGACGTAATTATTGCTGTTGCAGCAAAAGTTGCGGAGCTGTTGGTTGTTCCGATCGGAAAGCACATATTTTATCCGTTCAAATACAAGAGCAACATGGAGGAGCTAAAGAAACAGGTTACGAAGCTGACAAATGCAAAAGAGAGGGTGCAGCATTCTGTTAATGAAGCCAAGAGACAAGGGGATGAGATTGAAAATGATGTCCAGGATTGGCTGAATAGAGTAGATGAGTTCACTGATGGGGTTGTAAAACCCATCATTGATGATGATCAAGTCAAAGCAGGGAAGCTGTGTTCATTCGGCTTCTGCCCTAATCTGATGGCTCGTTACTCCCTCAGCAGGAAAGCAGCCAAGACAACAGAGAAAGGGACCGACCTCTTGGGAGAAGGTGACTTTGATAAAGTTTCATATCGTCCACCCCTTCAAAAAACAACTTCAATTTATAACAGAGGCTATGAGGATTTTGATTCAAGAAATCGAGTTTTTAATGATCTTATGAAGGCAGTAACTGATACGGATGTCAACTTGATTGGGGTGTACGGCATGGGAGGTGTGGGTAAAACTACACTTGTCAAAAGAGTTGCTGCGCAAGCCATAGAAGACAAGTTATTTGATGATGTGGTTGTGGCTGAGGTAACAAAGACCCCGGATATTAAGAAAATTCAAGGACAAATTGCTGATGAACTAGGCCTAAAATTGGAAGAGGAGAGTTTATCTGGAAGAGCTTATCGATTACGTGATAGGCTGAAGAAAGAAAAGAGAATCCTTATAATATTAGATAATGTTTGGGCAACACTTGATCTGGATTCAATCGGAATTCCATTTAGGGGTAATGAGAAAGTAAGTATCATGCAAAAGGTAGATCAGGAAGGAGAAAATGCTAATAAAAGGCAATGTAAATTGTTGTTGACATCTAGAAGTCTAGATGTATTACGCAATGATATGGATACTAAGGAGAATTTCAAGGTTGAAATTTTATCCGATGCAGAAGCAGAGAGTTTATTTTGGAAGACTGTGGGGTATTCTGAAGAAAAATCTGATTTAAATCCTATTGCAATTGAGGTAGTTGGAAAATGTGGTGGCTTGCCGGTTGCAATTAAAATAATAGCAAATGCACTGAAAAATAAGAGTCTTCCCTTTTGGAAGAATGCTTTGGATCAGCTAAAAAAGGCTAATCCAAAATACATCAAAGGAATGGAAGCAGATGTGTACTCTACCATAGAATTGAGTTTCAAGTTTTTGGAAAGTGAAGAAGCGAAATCTCTATTTCTGCTTTGCAGTCTATGTAATACCGGATTCGGTATAAGTATTAATGACTTGTTGCGATATGGCATGGGTTTGGGTTTGTTTCAAGATGCTTATACATTAGAAGAAGGAAGGATCAAACTGCATATGTTGATCGATTATCTCAAAACTTCATGTCTGTTGATGGATGATGATGTTTATAGCAACCGTGTGAAAATGCACGACATCATTCATGCTGTTGCTGTTTCAATAGCATCCACCACTAAGCTTTGGTTTATTCTTCAAGATTCTGCTAGCTTGAAAGAGACGCTAGAGAAGAAACTGCCGAAAGATTCAGCTGCTGTTTCTTTACCGTATAGAGATATTTATGAGCTTCCTGCAAGAATGGAGTTTCCAAAACTTGAGGTATTTATGTTATTGATGAAAGATGCCAGCTCTTTACAAGTTCCAGATGCCGTTTTTGAAGGAATGAAAGGTCTCAAAGTACTAGATATTTGTGGAATTCATTTGTTGTCACCACCTTCATCCCTTCGCTGCCTAATAAACCTTCATACACTCTGTTTGGTTCGCTGCCAGTTAGAAGATGTATCAATTATTGGAGAGCTCAAGGAACTAGAAATTCTTAGCTTTGGAGGATCTGATATTGAGCAGTTGCCTGGAGAAATTGGACAGTTGAGTCGTTTAAGGTTGTTAGAATTGAGCCATTGTTCAAAACTTAAAGTAATCAAACCAAATGTCATTTCAAGTTTGACTTGTTTAGAGGAGCTCTATATGGGTAATAGTTTTGTTCAATGGGATGTTGAAGGACAGAGTAATGCTAGTCTTGCAGAGTTGAAGCAACTGTCTCGGCTAACAGCTCTAGACATACATGTTCTCAATGCAGAGATCATACCACAAGACTTATCTTTTGGAAAATTGGAAAGATATCGAATATTTATAGGAGATGTGTGGGACTGGTCTGGTAAATCAGAAACCTCAAAGACGTTGAAACTGAAGTTGAGTAGTAGCATTTACTTGAGACATGAGATTAAAAGTCTGTTGAACAGAACTGAAGACGTCTATCTAGATAAACTAAAGGGTGTAAAGAATGTTGTTTATGACCTTAATAGGGAAGGTTTCCAACAATTGAAGCATCTACACGTACAAAATGGTTCTGAGATTCTATATATTGCTAACTCAATTGAATGGGGTCTATGCAATGTCTTTCCATGGCTGGAGTCATTGTTTCTTGATAATTTGATTAACTTAGAGAAGATATGTCATGGCCAACTTGCAACAATGTCATTTAACAAATTACAAATCCTGAAAGTTTCGAAATGTGATAGATTGAAGCATCTCTTCCCATTTTCCATGGCCAATAAGCTTTGGCAGCTTCAAGAAATCGAAGTGGCTGATTGTAAGAAGCTCGAAGAGATTATTTTAAAGGAAAGTGAGGAATTAATCCAAGTTGAAAGTATTCAGAGGATCGAGTTCACTCAACTGCGCACCCTAACACTAGAATGCCTACCACGACTAACTAGTTTGTGTTTCAACACTTTCACACCTGACATTGGATCCCAAGAAATCGTTAATGAAGATGAGAGCGGTGGTTTAACGTCCCTTTTCAGTCAAAACGTATGTTCCTTCTTATTTTTATTTTTCATTTTGAGTTGATTCTATTATGGGTTTGTAGATCTTGCTTTCTAATGTGAAATTTTTTTCGGCAGGTTGTGCTCCCAAGGTTGGAGAATCTGAAACTGTCTTCAATTACCGTTCAATCCAAATGGCTTGATCAACTTCCAGTAATGTCTTCTTGTTGTCAAGCTTTAACAAATTTGACTTTGGAGGAATGTAATGGTTTGAAATTTCTGTTTTCGTATTCTGTGGTTCAAAGTCTTGTGCTACTACAAAAGCTTGAAATACTGAATTGTAAGTCGATTGAAGGGATAATCAACACGGAAGAATTAAGAGGAGAGGGAAAAACGATTAAGATGGTTTTCCCTAAATTGTACCACCTGCGCCTCGAACACCTTCCCAAACTCACAAGCTTCTGCAAATTGGTCGGAAATTTAATTGAGTTGCCCTCCTTGGCTGAATTGTTGCTTGAGAATTGCCCCAAAATGCATGCATTTGTCTCTAATTCTCCACATGCAGATACGGTAGCAAGCATGGAGGAACAAATGAATTTAGAGGAAAACCTCCATTCACACGTACAACCTCTTTTTGATAAAAGGGTATTATTTCTTTCCTCTCTCTTTTTGTTTGTTTTTTACTTTTTATTTATTTTTTATTTTTTTTATTTTTTTTATTTATATATATATACATATAAAAAAATCTTTTAACATCTTCCTAGAATTACCTCATTTTTTTTTCCAATCTCATTGTTGTAGAGCTTTGTTTAATTTTTAGTTTCTATATCTAGTTTGTCCTCTCATCTCCTCTCAGTTTCTTATATCTAATTGTGTTCAATTATTAATTATGGCTATTTTATTAATTAATGCAATCAATCGATTTATTCAGGTACGAATCCCTAGTCTAAAGTATTTGAAAATAGGAAAAATGGATAACATAAGAAAAATATGGCACCATCAACTCACTCTAGACTCCTTCTCCAAAATAGATTCTTTCATGGTATATGAGTGTCATAACCTATTGAATGTTTTTCCATCTAATATGCTTGGAAGACTCCAAAAACTAGAGAAGTTGGGGGTATCAAATTGTAAATCAGTGGAAGTGATATTTGAAGAGCTTGACATATCTTCGTGCATGGTGGAGGAAATTGTTGCAAAGGAAGATGTAAAAGCAGTCCCAAAGCTAGTATTTCCTCGATTAACATTGCTAAAACTGGTGTATCTACCAAGACTAAGAGTATTGTATCCAGGATTATACATTTCAGAGTGGCCAATGTTAAAGACATTGAGGATATGGGGATGTAAGAAAGTAGAGAAACTTACTTCGGAATTTCAGAGTCTCCAAGAGAACCATGGGGAGACTCAACACCAGAATTTTTCAATTCAACAACAGTTGTTCATAGTTGACAAGGTACTATTTTTAAATCCATGCATATATATATTAGTTTATTCATATTTTAACTTTAATTAGGATAATATCCAAAATATCATTAAAATTAAAAAACAAACTAAAAATTAGATTTAGAACAAATTTTCAATAGAAAAAAGAATCAAAATCAGTTTAAATATTTAGAGCAAATATTAAAAAGAAATTTATGTTTTTCACAGCATACCATTCTTTCTGTTATTTGTAAAATAGATAGAAATGGTCCATAAATTTTCATGATCAATTGATCATGGCATCTTAGTCCCTAACTTTCATAAAATAACCATAAATCTTCATTGTCATGGTCGTTCATTTTCAAACCATTAGTTGATGACTTTTTAAAAGACAAAAATATTGTTATAAATCAAGTAAATATTTAGAATTAATTATTAATTTAAATAAAAATGAAAATTTGAAATAAATTGAAAAAAAACAATAAAGTAGAGCATCTCCACCATGGCCGAGGTGTCCAACTGATTATATTATTTAATAGTAATTTTTTTTAATTTATTATAAATTTTGTAATTTGTGTTATTTTAGTATTTTTTTAAAAATATTTCTTATTTTATAGCAGTTTCTAGTCATTATTTTATTTTTACAGTTTTTTATTTTATTGGAATACTTATTTATTATTATTTTGTTCCGTAACATAAAGATTAACCTTTTACCATAAGGGTTACTACTTACTAGCAGAAACTTGATCTCACGAACTAATTTGGTAATTTTTGAAACATTAGGAACTTAGGAAAATTTCAACAGTTAAAAGAAATAAAATGGGTGTCCAGATTGCCTTCAAAATTTAAAATTCTACTTCAATTTTATATTAAAAATTTAATTATAAAAACATCTCTATAACAATATGACTATAATTAAGGATAAAATAATTTAACAAAAAATAAATAAATCAAAGTAATTATAAACCCTAATTTCTTTTAAACTATCAAAATTTTAATCTATTCTTATTTGTCACTTTGTAATTGTACTTATTTTTAATTATTTTATTGTTATTTATTTATTGTTTATTTTCTCTGGAATTGTTGGTAAGATCGAGAAGCATTTTCATTATGATTTAGGAAATTTTAAAAGGGAGAGTTGTACTCACATCCCCTAAGGTTTAACATAATTGCAGCCATATGAACTAAAATGGTTTATACACAGTAAGACTCCTTGGACTTAACATACATCTATAATTAACTAACATCGTAGGGGCATTATGGTCATTTCGGATCATCTCACTCTAAAAAATACAAGAGATTTTCTCCTTGCAATCCAATTTCATCTTTTCACACTCCTTTTCTAAGGACACTCCTATCTAAAAACTTAAATTTTAAAAAATTCTAAAGACACTCCATTTTCTTCCAAAATTAGCCTTTTTATCTTTTGACACTCATTTTTTTGAAAACAATTCATCCTAAAACCTTAAATTTAAAAAAAATAAAAAATAAATAAATTCTAGAAGTCAAAAAAATATGGACAAAGATATTTCTTATGGATGCAATTGATTTAGCAAGAAAAAACAAAATGCGTAGAAAAAGAGAAAACAAAGAAAATCCAGTTTATGTGCTTCAAGGGATGAGAAATTCTTGAAGAAAACTCTTCCAAGAAACTCTTCTGCGGGGCGATCTATGCATATTTGGCAATTCAGAATTTTCGAATTCTGATGTTGATTTTAAGGTGTCAGTTAGTGATTCATCAAGCTCAACAACATCATGGGAATGTGCAATCTTCAATTCTTGAAGGCTTAATTTGCGATGAAATTTGTATAGACTTTTACTTTTTTACTACTAAATCAAACAGAATTTTACTGCTAAATCTTTTTGATGATACACTGCTGCATGCTGATACTAGAAATATAGTGTTATATATATATATATATCTTATGGATTGTTTTTGCAAAAACAATTTGTGAATATCAACACTTAAAAAAAAATTGTTTATTTTTTATTGTAAATCTTTCCCTTCACTTAGAAATCAAATAAAACTTTAAAGATATTAAAAAAAAAAATGTTATAGCAATTGTGTTTAGAGTTTAGCAAAATTAGTGTGTAGTGTGTGTAGAATTTTTTGTCCTCTTTAGTAATTTTAATTAGGATAAAATTGTCATGTAACAAAAAAAATTAAAATGGATTGTAAAAAGATATTTAGTGGATTGTCAATAGCATCTCCCAAAAGGACAAGGATCCTCTCCTCATCTCACCTTGTACTCACCTCATTTAATCTTATGACACATAAGCATTTGAATGAATGAATGGTTAAGATGTGATTAACATTTTATTAACAACCAATCACATGCTTTTAAAAGGTGAGGAAAAGGTGAGGATGAGATGAGGTGAGGAGAGAATCCTAGTCCTCAAAATACAAATAAAAACGTTAAAAAAAGAAAGGAAATGGGGAAGGGATTTGTAGTAGTCAGTAGTCTTCAGTCTTCACCAACTTAAGCTTAGCTGTTTCTCCTATAGGGCTACAACCGAAATCAATGGAGAATGCAGGCCTACCTGTATAAGAAGCATCACTTCTCTAATAAAGTGTACCTTCCGATTTCAATCTGGATTTGTGGTACGGTTTTCTGGGTATTTTTTTGTCCTTGATTTGAAATGGACAAAGACAAATGGGCTATAACTGGATTTTTTTCTTTTGGATAATCATGGTACGTGGTGTTTGGGTTTTGACTGAGTGTCGAGTGAAGAAGGTTGTTCACTTCGGGTTGGTACCTTACCTCCACTACTCTCTCACCTTGCTTTATTTTCTCTTCACCCTCCACCATTATTTCTGTAATCTCTCTCTTTCTCTCTTTCCATTGGTTTTGAGTGTCCATTTGTTTTGTTGGTAAATTTGCAAGGGGTTCATGCATACTCGTTGTTTGACAAAAGTCCTAAGTTGTGTGGTATGTAGTTTATTTATCTATTTCATTTATTTTTATTTATTCTTTTTTATATTAATCCAAGGGCAATTTCGATATTTCACAAAACAGCCTTGGTCAAGCTAACACCATCTTTACTCATCTGACTGCAATTCTCTCCTTTTAAAAAGGTTTCATACCAAACTTAATTTCTCTTAACTTCACATGTGAGTTTTCCGATACCAAATTCACTCTTATCACACCACAGTTCAGACTGCAATCCCCAACTTTGAAGAATTGTCTAACATCAAGTTTATTGTGTAATATTTTATCTCTACACCAACTAAACTTTTATTCATACTCCAGGTTGCATTCCCCAACTTAGAAGATTTGTCATTGGAGTGGAATTACATTGTGAAAGAGTTGATAAATGAAAACTTTTCAGGCAACTCATGCAAACTCAAAGATCTTGTGTTGATAGGTGCCAGTAAAGAGACCAGTCTTTGCCCATGTTTTTTCCTTCACACATTACCCAATCTTGAGACACTAGACGTTACCGATGGTGTTCTGGAGGAAATGTTCATATGTAAAGGACATGGTTGCAAAGAAAAGCATATGGCAGAGGCTCCTAGTAAATTGAACCACTTATGGCTTGGGAGATTAAATGACTCGATAAATCTAGGGGAGGAGAATTCTCTACTTTGTAAAATATTTCAAAATCTGACAACTCTTGAAGTATCAAGTTGTAACAAATTAGAAGTTTTAGTGTCATCCACGGTGACATTTCAAAATTTGACAACTTTAAAAGTATCGAAGAGTGGTGGATTGATCAATTTAATGGCGATTTCAACAGCTAAAAGTTTGGTCCGGCTTGCAAGATTGAAAATAGTAGAATGCAATATGATTGAAGAAATCATAATACATGGGGGAGATAGAGAGGAAAACCCGATCATTTTCAGCAAACTTGAATATTTGGAACTTCATTGTCTACCAAGGCTTACAAGCTTCTGCACCGGGAGTTATGCTATTGAATTTCCATCTTTGCAACAAATAGTTGTGAGACAATGCCCGAATATGGAGTTTTTTTCGCATGGAGCCTTAAGCACACCAAGTCTGCACAAATTACAAACAAAAGAAGCAGAAGAAGGATTTTGGGAAGGCAGTCTTAATACGACCATACAAAAATTGTTCAAAGACATGGTATGTATCTTCCTTACACTATTACTGTTATCACATTTATTTAGTGTTGTTTTTTCTATTTTGTTTTTCCCAATTAGACCAATCTGTCTCCAACAAAAAAAGTACTGCTCTTCCCTGCTATCCCAAAAGAAATTATTTTCGAATTTAACAGAAATATTTTCCATTGTTTAAAGTTCGAAAACTAACATAACTTATTTTCTTAGTTGTAAAAGAATGAAAATGAAATATTTTGGTTGGCATACAGGTTGGATTCCGTGGCATGGAGAATTTGACACTCTCTGAATTTCCCCATCTAAAAGAAGTATGGCACAACAAATTTCCTGTCAGTTTCTTCATCAATTTGAAATCGCTGGTGGTGGATAATGATTGTAGCAGCTTGAGATACATTTTTATTCCATCTGTGGCCTTGGACCTTGTGCAACTACAGGAATTGAAAATAAAAAATTGTGCTATTCTAGAAGCCATAATAGTCATTGATGAAGAAAGGATAGATAACACTCTGTTTCCTAATCTGGATAATTTGGAGCTCGAAGATCTTCCAAAACTCTCAAGATTCTGTAACTTTGTTGGAAATTCAATTAAACTGCCCTCCTTAACCCAATTGTGGATTGAAAATTGTCCCAACATGGAAACATTTATCTTCGATTCTATCGATGCAGACATGCCAGCGAGCAAGGAGAACTTCCACCGAGAAATACAACCTTTCTTTGATGAAAAGGTATTCTTTCTTTCTTATACTGTATTATTTTTTCACTTGAAATTCTTTCCTCGATTGTTAAGTCACTGCTTTTGAGATTTGAATATTCTTTGATGAAAAGTCATCTCATCCATCCGTAGTTATAATTTGAATGTATAAAATCTTAGGTTTACATTCAAATTACTTATTTCTCACCCAACCCACAGATGACTCAATTTATTTCATTCATTTGGCAATGGTAAAGAATAGTGATACACACGCCAAGAGATATAATTAAGTCATTTTTGTTTTGTCGAATTAAAACCTTAATAAAATAAAATATATATATTTTTAAATATTACAATAATTTGGGATTTGGAAGGGGGGGGGGGGGGGGGGGGGGGGGGGGGGGTTGACTTGAACCCGGGCAAACCAATAGTTCAACCTCATTTTATCAAAAACAAAGTGGCTTTGAACACAATATATCCAATTATCCACTAAGGATCTAGCTTTGATATAGGAATTGCATAATTGCAGGGGCAGTTATGTGAAAGAGAGTTATTGTCTGTTAATTTTTATTTATTTTTTAATTTAAAATCTTTTATTTTCCAAATCTAATCGGTCATCTCATATATTCTTGGTGTTTTATATATATTTAATTGCTTTTTATTATTAATCATGAGTATTTATTAATTAATGCAATCAATTGAATTATTTAGGTACAAATCCCTAATCTAAAGTCTTTGAGAATAGACAAAATGGATAAAATGGGAAAAATATGGCACCATCAACTCACTCTAGACTCCTTCTCCAAAATAGATTCTTTCATAGTATGTGATTGTCATACCCTGTTGAATGTTTTTCCATCTAATATGCTTGGAAGACTCCAAAAACTAGAGCAGTTGGTGGTATCAAATTGTAAATCAGTGGAAGTGATATTTGAAGAACTTGACATATCTTCTTGCATGGTGGAGGAAATTGTTGCCGATCAAGAAAATGTAAAAGCAATCCCTAAGCTAGTGTTTCCTCAATTAACATTGCTAGTACTGGGGGATCTACCGAGATTAAGATTATTGTATCTAGGATTATACATTTCAGAATGGCCAATGTTAAAAACACTGGGGATGTGGGGATGTAAGAAAGTAGAGAAACTTACTTCAGAATTTCAGAGCCTCCAAGAGAACCAAGGGGAGACTCAACACCAGAATTTTTCAATCCAACAACCGTTGTTCATAGTTGACAAGGTACTATTTTTAAATTCGTGGGGATGTAAGAAAGTAGAGAAACTTACTTCAGAATTTCAGAGCCTCCAAGAGAACCAAGGGGAGACTCAACACCAGAATTTTTCAATCCAACAACCGTTGTTCATAGTTGACAAGGTACTATTTTTAAATTCATGCAAAAAAAAAAAAAAAAAAAAAATGGTATTAGTTTATTCATATTTTAACTTTAACTAGGATAATATCCAAAATATCATTAAAATTAGAAAACATACTAAAAATTAGATTTAGAACAAATTTTCAATACAAAAAAGAATCGAAATCAGTTTAAATATTTAGAGGAAATATTAAAAAAAATTTATGTTTTTCACAGCATACCATTCTTTCCGCTATTGTAAAATTGATAGAAATGGTCCATAAATTTTCATGATCAATTGATCATGGCATCTTATTCCTTAACTTTCATAAAATAGCCATAAATGTCCATTGTCATGGGCGTTCATTTTCAAACCGTTAGTTGATGACTTTTTAAAAGACAAAAATATTGTTATAAATCAAGTAAATATTTAAAATTAATTATTAATTTAAAGAAAAATGAAAAATTGAAATAAATTGAAAAAACAATAAAGTAGAGCACCTCTACCATGGCTGAGTTTTCCAACTGATTATAATATTTAATAGTATTTGTTTTTAATTTATTATAAATTTAATTTTAATTTGTGTTATTTTAGAATTTTTTTAAAAAAATATTTCTTATTTTATAGCAGTATCTAGTCACTATATTACTTTTACAGTTTCTATATTATTGGAATACTTATTTATTATTATTTTGTTATGTAATATAAAGATTAATCTTTTACCATAAGGGTTACTACTGACTAGTAGAAGTTTGATTTCATGAACTAATTTGGTAATTTTTGAAACATTAGGAATTTAGGATTATTTCAGTAGGTAAAAGAAATAAAATTGGTGTCCACATTGCCTTCAAAATTTGAAATTCTACTCCAGTTTATTACTAAAAATTTAATTATAAAATGTCTCTAAAACAATATGATTATAATTAAAGACAAAATAATTTAACAAAAAATAAATAAATCAAAATACTTATAAACCCTAATTTCTTTTAAAGTATCAAAATTTTAATCTATTCTTATTCGTCACTTTGCAATTGTACTTCTATTTAATTATTTTATTGTTATTTATTTATTGTTTACTTTCTTTGGAATTGTTGGTAAGATAAAGAAGCATTTTAATTATGATTTAGGAAATTTTAAAGGGGAGAATTGTAGCCATATGAATTAAAATGGTTTATACACAGTAAGACTCCTTGGACTTAACAAACATCTTTAATTGACTAATATCTTAGGGGCATTATGATCATTTCGGATCATCTCACTCTAAAAAAAAAAAATAAAAACGTTAAAAAAAAATAAAAATAAAAAAGTAACGGGGCAGGGATTTGCAGTAGACTGTAGTCTTCAGTCTTCACCAACCGAAATCAATTTGGCCTCCCCACCAGTTTTCCTCCATTGTTTTTCGGTTTTGGATGGGTTTGTGGTTATTAACATTCCACTTACCTGTATAAGAACATCACTCGAGTTTGACTTTTCTCTTCTCTACGGATTTATGTGAGTTATCCGATTTCAGTCTGCACTTGTGGTATGGTATTCTGGTTTTTTTTGGTCAAAGACAAATGGGCTATAACTGGATTCGATTGGGGGTTTTTGTTTTGAGATTGGTGTTGATGTTGCTGGTTTTGATTTGACTTGGATTTTTTTCTTTTGGAAAATCATGGGACGTGGTGTTTAGATTTTGACTGAGTGATGAAGAATTGTCAAACTGCAATCCCAAATTCACTCTTATCACACCATAGTTCAGATCCCCAACTTTGAAGAATTGTCTAACATCAAGTTTATTGTGTAATATTTTATCTCTACACCAACTAAACTTTTATTCCTACTCTAGGTTGCATTCCCCAACTTAGAAACATTGTCACTGGAATGGAATTACATTGCGAAAGAGTCGATGAATGAAAACTTTTCAGGGAACTCATGCAAACTCAAAGATCTTGTGTTGATAGGTGCCAGTAAAGAAGCTGCTCTTTGTCCATGTTTTTTCCTTTACAAATTACCCAATCTTGAGGAACTTACGGTTACCGATGGTGTTCTGGAGGAAATGTTTATATGTAAAGGACATGGTTGCAAGGAAAAATATATAGCAGAGGCTCCTAGTAAATTGAACTACTTAAGGCTCAGGGGATTAAATGACTCGTTGAATCTAGGAGAGAAGAATTCTCTACTTTGTAAAATATTTCAAAATCTGACAACTCTTGAAGTATCAAATTGTAGCAAATTAAAAGCTTTAGTGTCATCTACGGTGACATTTCAAAATTTGACGACTTTAGAAGTATCGAAGAGTGGTGGATTAATCAATTTAATGGCGATGTCAACAGCTAAAAGTTTGGTTCAGCTTGCAAGATTGAAAATAATGGAATGCAAAATGATTGAAGAAATCATTATACATGGGGGAGACAGAGAGGAAATCCCGATCATTTTCAGCAAACTTGAATATTTGGAACTTCATTGTCTACCAAGGCTTACAAGCTTCTACAATGGGAATTATGCTATTGAATTTCCATCTTTGCAACAAATAGTTGTGAGACAATGCCCGAATATGAAGTTTTTTTCGCATGGAGCCTTAAGCACACCAAGTCTGCACAAATTACAAACAAAAGAAGCAGAAGAAGGATTTTGGGAAGGCAGTCTTAATACGACCATACAAAAATTGTTCAAAGACATGGTATGTATCTTCCTTACACTATTACTGTTATCACATTTATTTAGTGTTGTTTTTTCTATTTTGTTTTTCCCAATTAGACCAATCTGTCTCATTCAACAAAAAAAGTACTGCTCTTCCCTGCTATCCCAAAAGAAATTATTTTCGAATTTAACAGAAATATTTTCCATTGTTTAAAGTTCGAAAACTAACATAACTTATTTTCTTAGTTGTAAAAGAATGAAAATGAAATATTTTGGTTGGCATACAGGTTGGATTCCGTGGCATGGAGAATTTGACACTCTCTGAATTTCCCCATCTTTTAGTATGGCACAACAAATTTCCTGTCAGTTTCTTCATCAATTTGAAATCGCTGGTGGTGGATAATGATTGTAGCAGCTTGAGATACATTTTTATTCCATCTGTGGCCTTGGACCTTGTGCAACTACAGGAATTGAAAATAAAAAATTGTGCTATTCTAGAAGCCATAATAGTCATTGATGAAGAAAGCATAGAAAACACTTTGTTCCCTAATCTAAATAGATTGGAGCTCAAAGATCTTCCAAAACTCTCAAGATTCTGCAACTTTCCTGGAAATTCAATTAAATTGCTCTCCTTATCCCAATTGCGGATTGAAAATTGTCCCAACATGGATACATTTATCTTCGATTCTAGCGATGCAGACATGCTAGCGAGCAGGGAGAACTTCCACAGAGTAATGCAACCTTTCTTTGATGAAAAGGTATTCTTTCTTTCTTATACTGTATTATTTTTTCACTTGAAATTCTTTCCTCGTTTGTTAAGTCATTGCTTTTGAGATTTTAATATTCTTTGATGAAATGGCATCTCATCCATCCGTAGTTATAATTTCGAATGTAAAAAATCTTTGTTTTACATTCAAATTATTTATTTCTCACCCAACCCACAGATGACTCAATTTATTTCATTCATTTGGCAATGCCGCAATGGTAAAGAATAGTGATACACAAGTCAAGAGGGATAATTAAGTCATTTTTGTTTTGTCGAATTAAAATCTTAATAAAGTTAACTATTTTTTTTTTTTTTTTTGAAATATTACAATAATTCGAGATTTGGGAGGGGGATTGACTCGAACCCGGGCAAACCACTAGTTCAACCTCATCTTATCGAAAACAAAGTGGCTTTGAACACATTATATCCACTGAGGATTTAGCTATGGTATAGGAACTGCATAATTGCAGGGGCAGTTATGTGAATGAGGGTTTATTATCTGTTAATTTTTTTTAAAAAAAAATCTTTTATTTTCCAAATCTAATAAGTCATCTCATATATTCTTGGTGTTTTATATATATCTAATTGCTTTTTATTATTTAATAATTAATGCAATCAATTGAATTATTTAGGTACAAATCCCTAATCTAAAGTCTTTGAGAATAGACAAAATGAATAACATGAGGAAAATATGGCATCATCAGCTCAATCCAGGATCCTTCTCCAAAATAGATTCTTTCGAGGTATATAATTGTCATAACTTGTTGAATGTTTTTCCATCTAATATGCTTGGAAGACTCCAAAAACTAGAGGAGTTGCGGGTATCAAATTGTAAATCAGTGGAAGTGATATTTGAAGAGCTTGACGTATCTTCTTGCATGGTGGAGGAAATCGTTGCCGATCAAGAAAATGTAAAAGCAGTCCCTAAGCTAGTGTTTCCTCAATTAACATTGCTGAGACTGGTGGATCTACCGAGATTAAGAATATTGTATCCAGGATTATACATTTCAGAGTGGCCAATGTTAAAGACATTGAGGATATGGGGATGTAAGAAAGTAGAGAAACTTACTTCAGAATTTCAGAGCCTCCAAGAGAACCATGGGGAGACTCAACACCAGAAATTTTCAATTCAACAACCATTGTTCATAGTCAACAAGGTACTATTTTTAAATTCATGCACAAAAAAAAAAAAAAAAAAAAGGTATTAGTTTATTCATATTTTACTTTAATTAGGATAATATCCAAAATTTCATTAATTAAAATTAAAAAAACAGACTAAAAATTAGATTTAGATCAAATTTTCAATAGAAAAAAGAATCGAAATCAGTTTAAAAATTTAGAGGAAATATTAAAAAGAAATTTATGCTTTTCATGGCATATCATTCTTTCCGCTATTTGTAAAATTGATAGAAATGGTCCATAAATTTTCATGATCAATTGATATCTTAGTCCCTAACTTTCATAAAATAACCATAAATGTCCATTTGTCATGGGCGTTCAATTTCAAACCATTAGTTGATGTAGTAAACAAAAATATTGTTATACATCAAGTAAATATTTAAAAATAATTATTAATTTTTAAAAACGCTAAAATAAAGAAAATAAATAAATAAATAAAAAGGAAACGGGGACAGGGATTTGCAGTAGACAGTAGTCTTCAGTCCTCACCAACTGAATTAAGCTG
Source organism: Acer saccharum (assembly GCA_030490815.1). NCBI lineage: Eukaryota > Viridiplantae > Streptophyta > Magnoliopsida > Sapindales > Sapindaceae > Acer > Acer saccharum. Next base: position 39,830,441 of record CM059875.1, read on the forward strand.
TTTCTCCTACAACCGAAATCAATGGAGAATGCAGGCCTACCCACCAATTTTCCTCCATTGTTTTTCGGTTTTGGATGGGTTTGTGGTTATTAATCGGTTTTGACATGCCACTTACCTGTATAAGAACATCACTCGAGTTTGACTTTTCTCTTCTCTACGGATTTTCTATCCTCTCTTCTTCTGAATTCTCTAATAAAGTGTACCTTCCGATTTGAGTCTGGATTTGTGGTGGTATTCTGGCCAAACACAAATGGGCTATAACTGGATTAGATTGGGGGTTTTTGTTTTGAGATTGGTGTTGATGTTGCTGGTTTTGATTTGACTTGGATTTTTTTCTTTTGGAAAATCATAACGTGGTGTTTGGGTTTTGACTGAGTGATGAAGAATTGTCAAACTGCAATCCCAAATTCACTCTTATCACACCATAGTTCAGACTGCAATCCCCAACTTTGAAGAATTGTCTAACATCAAGTTTGTTGTGTAATATTTTATCTCTACACCAACTAAACTTTTATTGACACTCCAGGTTGCATTCCCCAACTTAGAAGAATTGTCATTGGCGTGGAATTACATTGCGAAAGAGTCGATGAATGAAAACTTTTCAGGGAACTCAAGCAAACTCAAAGGTCTTGTGTTGATGCGTGCCAGAAAAGAGGCTGCTCTTTGTCCATGTTTTTTCCTTTACAAATTACCCAATCTTGAGAGACTTAGAGTTACCAATGGTGTTCTAGAGGAAATGTTCATATGTAAAGGACATGGTTGCAAGGAAAAATATATAGCAGAGGCTCCTAGTAAATTGAACCACTTAAGGCTCGAGGGATTAAATGACTCGTTGAATCTAGGGGAGGAGAATTCTCTACTTTGTAAAATATTTCAAAATCTGACAACTCTTGAAGTATCAAATTGTAGCAAATTAAAAGCTTTAGTGTCATCCATGGTGACATTTCAAAATTTGACGACTTTAGAAGTATCGAAGAGTGGTGGATTAATCAATTTAATGGCGATTTCAACGGCTAAAAGTTTGGTTCAACTTGCAAGATTGAAAATAATGGAATGCAAAATGATTGAAGAAATCATAATACATGATGGAGATAGAGAGGAAACCCCGATCATTTTCAGCAAACTTGAATATTTGGAACTTCATTGTCTACCAAGGCTTACAAGCTTCTACAATGGGAATTATGCTATTGAATTTCCATCTTTGCAACAAATAGTTGTGAGACAATGCCCGAATATGAAGTTTTTTTCGCATGGAGCCTTAAGCACACCGAGGTTGCACAAATTACAAACAAAAGAAGCAAAGGAAGGATTTTGGGAAGGCAGCCTTAATACGACCGTACATAAATTGTTCAAAGACATGGTATGTATCTTCCTTACACTATTACTGTTATCACATTTATTTGTGTTGTTTTTCCTATTTCGTTTTTCCCAATTAGACCAATCTGTCTCATTCAACAAAAAAAGTACTGCTCTTCCCTGCTATCCCAAAAGAAATTATTTTCGAATTTAACAGAAATATTTTCCATTGTTTAAAGTTCGAAAACTAACATCACTTATTTTCTTAGTTGTAAAAGAATGAAAATGAAATATTTTGGTTGGCATACAGGTTGGATTCCGTGACATGGAGAATTTGACACTCTCTGAATTTCCCCATCTAAAAGAAGTATGGCATAACCAATTTCCTGTCAGTTTCTTCAGCAATTTGAAATCGCTGGTGGTGGATAATGATTGTAGCAGCTTGAGATACATTTTTATTCCATCTGTGGCCTTGGACCTTGTGCAACTCCAGGAATTGAAAATAAAAAATTGTGCTATTCTAGAAGCAATAATGGTTATCAAGGAATTAGAAAGCATAGAAAACACTTTGTTCCCTAATCTAAATAGATTAGAGCTCAAAGATCTTCCAAAACTCTCAAGATTCTGCAACTTTCCTGGAAATTCAATTAAACTGCTCTCCTTAACCCAATTGCGGATTGAAAATTGTCCCAACATGGATACATTTATCTTCGATTCTAGCGATGCAGACATGCCAGCGAGCAAGGAGAACTTCCACAGAGTAACGCAACCTTTCTTTGATGAAAAGGTATTCTTTCTTTCTTATACTGCATTATTTTTTCACTTGAAATTCTTTCCTCGTTTGTTAAGTCATTGCTTTTGAGATTTTAATATTCTTTGATGAAATGGCATCTCATCCATCCGTAGTTATAATTTTGAATGTATAAAATCTTTGTTTTACATTCAAATTACTTATTTCTCACCCAACCCACAAATGACTCAATTTATTTCATTCATTTGGCAATGGTAAAGAATAGTGATACACAAGTCAAGAGGGATAATTAAGTCATTTTTGTTTTGTCGAATTAAAATCTTAATAAAGTTAACTATTTTTTTTTTTTTTAAATATTACAATAATTCGGTATTTGGGAGGGGGATTGACTCGAACCCGAGCAACCACTAGTTCAACCTCATCTTATCGAAAACAAAGTGGCTTTGAACACATTATATCCACTAAGGGTTTAGCTATGGTAGAGGAACTGCATAATTGCAGGGGCAGTTATGTGAATGAGGGTTTATTATCTGTTATTTATTTTATTTTTTAAAATCTTTTATTTTCCAAATCTAATAAGTCATCTCATATATTCTTGGTGTTTTATATATATCTAATTGCTTTTTATTAATTAATGCAATCAATTGAATTATTTAGGTACAAATCCCTAATCTAAAGTCTTTGAGAATAGACAAAATGGATAACATGAGAAAAATATGGCATCATCAACTCAATCCAGGATCCTTCTCCAAAATAGATTCTTTCGGGGTATATAATTGTCATAACTTGTTGAATGTTTTTCCATCTAATATGCTTGGAAGACTCCAAAAACTAGAGGAGTTGCGGGTATCAAATTGTAAATCAGTGGAAGTGATATTTGAAGAGCTTGACGTATCTTCTTGCATGGTGGAGGAAATTGTTGCCGATCAAGAAAATGTAAAAGCAGTCCCTAAGCTAGTGTTTCCTCAATTAACATTGCTGAGACTGGTGGATCTACCGAGATTAAGAATATTGTATCCAGGATTATACATTTCAGAGTGGCCAATGTTAAAGACATTGAGGATATGGGGATGTAAGAAAGTAGAGAAACTTACTTCAGAATTTCAGAGCCTCCAAGAGAACCATGGGGAGACTCAACACCAGAAATTTTCAATTCAACAACCATTGTTCATAGTCAACAAGGTACTATTTTTAAATTCATGCACACAAAAAAAGAAAAGAAAAAAGTATTAGTTTATTCATATTTTACTTTATAATATCCAAAATTTCATTAATTAAAATTAAAAAAACAGACTAAAAATTAGATTTAGAACTAATTTTCAATAGAAAAAAGAATCGAAATCAGTTTAAAAATTTAGAGGAAATATTAAAAAGAAATTTATGCTTTTCATGGCATATCATTCTTTCTGCTATTTGTAAAATCGATAGAAATGGTCCATAAATTTTCATGATCAATTGATATCTTAGTCCCTAACTTTCATAAAATAACCATAAATGTCCATTTGTCATGGGCGTTCAATTTTAAACCATTAGTTGATGTAGTAAACAAAAATATTGTTATACATCAAGTAAATATTTAAAAATAATTATTAATTTTTTAAAAACGTTAAAATAAAGAAAATAAATAAATAAATAAATAAAAAGGAAACGGGGACAGGGATTTGCAGTAGACAGTAGTCTTCAGTCTTCACCAACTGAATTAAGCTGTTTCTCCTACAACCGAAATCAATGGAGAATGCAGGCCTACCCACCAGTTTTCCTCCATTGTTTTTCGGTTTTGGGTGGGTTTGTGGTTATTAATGGGTTTTAACATGCCACTTACCTGTATAAGAACGTCACTCGAGTTTGACTTTTCTCTTCTCTACGGATTTTCTATCCTCTCTTCTTCTGAATTCTCTAATAAAGTGTACCTTCCGATTTGAGTCTGGATTTGTGGTGGTATTCTGGCCAAACACAAATGGGCTATAACTGGATTAGATTGGGGGTTTTTGTTTTGAGATTGGTGTTGATGTTGCTGGTTTTGATTTGACTTGGATTTTTTTCTTTTGGAAAATCATAACGTGGTGTTTGGGTTTTGACTGAGTGATGAAGAATTGTCAAACTGCAATCCCAAATTCACTCTTATCACACCATAGTTCAGACTGCAATCCCCAACTTTGAAGAATTGTCTAACATCAAGTTTATTGTGTAATATTCTATCTCTACACCAACTAAACTTTTATTCATACTCCAGGTTGCATTCCCCAACTTAGAAGAATTGTCACTGGAATGGAATTACATTGCGAAAGAGATGCCGAATGGAAAATTTTCAGGGAACTCATGCAAACTCAAGAATCTTTATTTGATGCGTTCCAGAAAAGAGACTGCTCTTTGTCCATGTTTTGTCCTTTACAAATTACCCAATCTTGAGAGACTTAAAGTTATCAATGGTGTTCTGGAGGAAATGTTCCTATGTAAAGGACATGGTTGCAATGAAAAATATATGGCAGAGGCTCCTAGTAAATTGAACTACTTAAGGCTCGGGGGATTAAATGACTCATTGAATCTGGGGGAGGAGAATTCTCTACTTTGTAAAATATTTCAAAATCTGACAACTCTAGAAGTATCAAGTTGTAACAAATTAAAAGCTTTAGTGTCATCCACGGTGACATTTCAAAATTTGAACACTTTAGAAGTATCGAAGAGCGGTGAATTAATCAATTTAATGGCGATTTCAACAGCTAAAAGTTTGGTTCAGCTTGCGAGATTGAAAATAATGGAATGCAAAATGATTGAAGAAATCATAATACATGATGGAGATAGAGAGGAAACCCCGATCATTTTCAGCAAACTTGAATATTTGGAACTTCATTGTCTACCAAGGCTTACAAGCTTCTACAATGGGAATTATGGTATTGAATTTCCATCTTTGCAACAAATAGTTGTGAGTCAATGCCTGAATATGAAGTTTTTTTCGCATGGAGCCTTAAGCACACCAAGTCTGCACAAATTACAAACAAAAGAAGCAGAAGAAGGATTTTGGGAAGGCTGTCTTAATACGACCATACAAAAATTGTTCAAAGACATGGTATGTATTGATCATTCACCAGATTTTGGTATATTCCTTGCACTACTAATGCTTACCTGATTTATTTTGTCTGGTTTTTCCCTTTTCTTTTACTCAATTTATAAGACCGGTTGTAATTTAAGAGAAGTAAACTATCATCATTCTTTTTCTTTATTCTAAAAGAATATAAATGAAATATTTTGGTTTGACAGGATCAATTCCGTGGTATAGAAAATTTTACGGTCTCCGACTTTCCCCATTTGAAAGAAGTATGGTATAAACAATTTCTAGGCTGCAACTTCAGCAATTTAAAGTCATTGGTGGTGGATGATAAATGTTGTGGCTTGAGATATATATTTACTCCATCCGTGGCTTTGGGCCTAGTGCAACTCCAGGAATTGAAATTAAAGAACTGTGTTGTTTTGGAAGCTATAATAATCATAGAAGAAGAAAAGATGATGACCACTCTGTTTCCCAATCTAAAAACTCTGAAGCTCATCAATCTTCCAAAACTCTCAAGTTTCTGCAACTTTGCTGGAAGTGCAATTGAACTGTCCTCCTTGGCCACATTGTGGATTGTGAATTGCCCCGACATGCAAACATTTATCTCCAATTTTACAGGTGCAGACACGTTAACAATCAAGGACAATCTACACACTGACATACAACCTCTCTTTGATGAAAAGGTTTTCTTTTTTCACGTTTCTGCAACATCACTTGAAATACTTCGTTCACATTTCTTTCCTCCTTTTATTTTCTCATCTATATCCATTTCCGGTGTCTTATAATGTGTAACTTTGTTTGATTATTGTTTTATTAATAAATGCAATCAATTGAATTGTTCAGGTACTACTCTCTAATTTAAAGTTTTTACAACTAGACAAGATGGATAAATTGAGAAAGATATGGCACCATCAGCTCACTTCGGATTCCTTCTGCAAATTAGATTCTTTTGAGCTATATAACTGCCATAATGTGTTGAATGTTTTTCCATCAAATATGCTTGAAAGACTCCAAAAACTAGACGAGTTGTGGGTAATAAAATGTAGTTCACTGGATGAGATATTTGAACTTGAAGCTTTCAGTAGTGGGAAAACACAAGCTATAACTGCCACTCAATTGAGTAAATTGGTGCTAAATGATTTGCCAAAGCTGAAGCATATATGGGATGTGGACTCACAAGGTCTTCTAACCTCTCAGAATCTAATCTCAATAGAAGTTGTAGGTTGTGGCAGTCTGAAAAGCATCTTTCCAGCCTCAGTAGGTAGAAATCTTCTTCAACTTGAACAACTTTGGATAGAAAAGTGTTGCATGGTGGAGGAAATATTTGCCAAGGGAGAAGAAGTTGATGATGCAGTGCCTGGGTTTCCTCAATTAATATTTCTGAGACTAGCAGAGCTATCAAAGCTACAAAGTTTCTACCCAAGAGGACATATATCAGAATGGCCAATGTTAAAGAGGTTGCAGGTTTGGAATTGTGACAAAGTAGAGATATCTGCATCAAATTTTTTGAGGTTTCAAGTAACTGATGGGGAGAGCCAACCTGAGATGCCAGTTAGTCAACCCCTTCTCTTATTTGACAAGGTACGACCCCAAGTACTCAATTAAATTTCTTCACAAATATAAGAGATATTTCCTACATTATTACATTTAAGAACACTTTCAAGATTACTACACGCAAATTAATTTAAGTCTGCTAATTCTTGTATGTTTCATTTTAGCAATAACTACTCCCGGTCCACCCTTGTCACTCCACATTCGATGCCTACACCTACTAATAGTTTGTTCTTTTTTCAGGTTCCATTAACCAACCTGGAAAGTTTGGGGTTGGATTGGAAGTGGTTTGAGAAAGGAGCCTTCCATGAAAAACTACCAGAGTACTCATGCAAATTAAACTTTCTTATATTCGGAGGCTTCCATCAGAAAGCTGATATTTGTGTATACTGTCTCCTTCACAAACTACCCGATCTTGAGAAACTTCAAGTTTCTGGAGGCTTTTTCAAGGGATTATTCTCATGTGAAGGACTTGGTTGTGAGGAAGAACATGTTGAAGAAACGAGTTATAAATTAAGCCACTTAAGGCTTGTTGATTTGTTTGATTCGTTACATCTGTGGGAGGAAAATTCTTTATCTAGTAAAGTTTTTCAACATCTGGCAATTCTACAAGTAATTCATTGCGACAACTTAAACAGTTTAGTGCCATCAGCTGTGTCTTTTCAAAATTTGACGACACTAGAGGTGCAAGATTGTAATGAATTGCTTTACTTAGTGGCAATCCCAACGGCTAAAAGTCTGATGCAACTTACAAAATTGATTGTATCCGAATGTAAAATGATTGAAAAAATCATAAAACATGAAGGACATGAAGCGAAAGATCGGATCATTTTCAAGAAACTAAGAAATTTGGAGCTTAGGTGTTTACCCAGCCTTACAAGCTTCTACCTCGGGAGTTATTCTACTGAATTTCCATCCTTGCAACAAGTAGTTGTAAGAGAATGCCCGAATATGAAGATTTTTTCTCAAGGAGCCTTAAGCACACCAAGGCTGCACAGACTACAAACGACAGAAGAAGAGGGTGAAGGATTTTGGGAAGGGAACCTTAATACTACAATAGAACATCTATTCACAGAGGTAAGCATAAATTTAAAATATTTTCTTATCTCCCTTACACTTTGATTTCTCATAATTTTTTGTACATGGTGTGAAATATATTTGCTACTTGAAATGAAATAATTGAATTGTTTGTTTCATTTCTCTGTTTTCTAAAGTAAATTTGATTATTCTAGACTCCTGAGTGGAACAATTAGATTTGTGTTTTCGTGGTTGCAAAATCGTTCAGAAAAATTCCAAATGAACACTAGTAGTTGAGAATTAGTTTGATAAAATCTGGATTTTGTGATTGAAGTATATTGAATTGCTTAATTGACTGAATACCGTCTTGTTTTTATTTTTTCCAATCAGTGGTTGTTTATAGAACTCCCTCCTTTGTCTTTGTTATGCTGTGTTTTATAATTATAAAATGTCAAGAGTTATAAAGAAAACATGAGTTGGTTATTTTATTTATCTATTTTCAATCTATATGATTAATTCTTGGTGTTGAATATCAAATAATAGTTTATTAATACAATTGTTTATAATTACAGAATTGCCAGAGCTCTAATGAAAATTGAGATCGATCTTCCTTTTAGATACAAACTGGGACTAGGCAAATCTTTTGTGGTTTGTGAACATTGCAGCTCATTTTCCTCCATTTGAAGAGATCCTTTTGTTTCCTTGAAGGGCACTATTATTTCATCGTTTGAAGAGAGTTGTGTCACTTTGGTCGTCTTAAGGTAAACATGAACGAGGCTGTTTTTGGTATTCCTCTTGGAGTCTGCTTTGCTTTTGAGGTTGAGTTGGCCGTTGTCGTCCATGCAATTAATTATGCTTGGATGTTTGGTTGGCATCAGTTACTGTTGAAAAGTGATTCGACTTTTTTGGTGGTCATCATCCTTCGTTCTAGGTCTCGTAGGGTTTCTTAGTGTTTGCGCCCAACTTGGGATAAGTGTTCAGATTTGCTTTCTCAGATGGACTTTGTTACCACTCATATTTACCGGGAGGATAACCGAGTTGCAGATTGTTTACCGTCCAAGAGCCTCACTGTCATTATTCCCATAGCTCCAGACTTTTGCACTTCTTTTATTTGATGATGTTTGTAGCATGTTTTCTTAAGTTCGACTTGTAACTGTTGTGTTGTGTTGTCTCTTCTTCATTTATTTTAATAATATGTTGGGATAGGATAGATGATGAGGGTGCTAAGGAGGTGCCAGCATAGCTGGGATGTCCCGGTGCACCTACTGATTCCGATCACCAACAACCTATGAAAAAGGAGTTGTGTGACTTTATTAGTGTTCTTCATCATTTGTGATTGACAAATGGTGTATGTGAACTTGTCCATTTATGCATCATTTTTATTATCCATTTTTGAATTTCTTGTTTGTTTTCCAACTGTATGATACTATGATTAAATCATTTGTACTACTCAGTTCGAATTTCTGGTAGATTTTGGCAGGTTTATTAGTCATGATGCTAATGCCTTTTATTGCAACTTTACATGCATTTTTTTAGGGGTTCAAAGCAGTAAGGCTCATTACGTTCCCCTCTATTAAGTAATTATTCATATATATATTTAGAATATGTTTCTTTGAAGAAAAGAAATCAAAACAAAAATAGAATATCTCAAAAAAGCAGTTAGTACATACAAGATCTGTCTAGACTTGGTATGAATACATCTCTTTCCTTTCAATTAGCTTTTATGATTTCAAATCCAAGTTCAATGAGCTGTAACTTCCTTGATCAGTGATCACAGGATTCACAGCTTCTATCTCATTACCTGTTTCTACACTATCGCTTTGACATTCACAAAAACATATGATTTATGAAGTCTAGGACATCAACGTCGAATCTCAAATACAAATCAGTAAATAAATAAATATTACATCCATGTTTAAAAGTAAAATGATATTAAAAAGAAACGAAAATTCTGTAAAGAAACTCAATGATACACCATTATAACAATATGATTCTCAACATCAAGCAGTGCAAAATCAAACAAATTTCAAGTCCTTGCTCTTAGGATGCTGTAAAACCCAAATGGAAAAGCTGTAAAAGAGCTTTGCAAGCTTTGCACGTATTTTCTCAAGGGAACACCCCATTTACATCAACTTAATTGTTCCTAATTTCCTACAAAAACCTATATTATCCGTCTACTCACAAATACAATCTTGTACCTGATTGTAACAATGTTACAGGAGGTCGTTATCTCTCCATTTGTTGGCTCCTTGTAAACCATTTCGTTGTAATTTGAACCATTGCCTATAAGATAGGCAGCACTCAGCAAGTCCAAAGCTGGAATACAAAGCAATTAACCTTGAAAATTACAGATTATAACCATTCAGCCCAGCAAATCTTTGAATAAGTTGGGATTATGACTAGTTGGTGTCACTCCCATCTGCCTAACCAGTGCATCCTTTTCCAGAGAATGTTTAGTATTTGGACCCTTACTCAATTGTGTTGTAGTTCCTTCATGAGCGTTTTTGATAGCTGAATTTGTCAACCCGGATAAAGGATTGGCATCATCTGTACTTGGCCCACTCCCAGCTGTCTCGACATATAGTCCCATGAGATCAGGTGATTTATTAGCACCTACCACACCATGATTCACACTTGAGGTAGCTTGGGTTGGTTCAATAAGCCCTTCCAATTGCTTAAATGGATCCACAGATGGTGGACTGCTGCTAACCACGGTTGTTTCACCCAAGTCGAGCAAGTCTGGAGGTGGTTGAACAACTATCTTCTCCACTGCAGTACTTTTAACCGGTACTTTTGTTGTTTGAGGCTTCTCCACAGCATGGCTGCTTGCCTTTCCGGCTTTATGGCCAACTGTAGATCCCCTCTTATCAGTTTTTGATGAACCCCCAAATAATGATGCAGCAAGCTTCTGCTTCTCTGGAGAAATTTCAACTTGTGGTTTCCTTGAATTGTAAGAGTTGTCATGAGCTTTAGAGTTTGCTGTGCCTGTTGCATCTACTTTTGATACCCCATTCACTGTTTTTTGGAAGTGGAACTTGAGGTAGATATTTCAGAAGACGAATAAGTAGGTCTACCCCACTTCTTCTGAACCCCATCAAGACGTAGCCTTAATTCTGATGGATCTGCATTGGATACAGATGGCGATGATGCTACCTTCTGGGTTTCCCTAAGATAGGATGGCTCAGGAACTGGAACAAGTTCAGTAGTCGACGCAAGGAAAACTGGAGGAATCCTTGATGGCATCGAAGGTTTGGGAAGCTCATATGCCTCAAACCTAAGACTGTGCATTGATGAAGCTTCATGCTGGCCTTGGTTTCTAAAGTTGCTTATATTTAACATCCCAGAACGTTCATTCTCAGAAATATATGGCTGCGCTCCTTTCTCTATTGCCTGCTGTACATAACCGTCGAGAAATGAAAGGTTCTTATCAATCTGCAAGACAATATAAAGACATTATTTTTTGACATAAAATAATGTAAAGAATTTGAACTCAGAGTCGATCAAATGCAACTAGGAAAACTACAAATCTAGAAAAAATGAGTATAGACGGTATAAGAAGAGTCTCTATCTGATTAGCAAAGCCAAAAATTATTAAAAACCCCAAGGTCCCTATAAGAAATTAATATAAATAATCTGATTTTGTTATAAAATGACCTCAATGTCTTCGCAACTTGCATCTGAAGGCATTATAATCTCAACAGCACGAGCATCTAATCCAATGACTGCTTGGAGTTCATAGGCACACTGCTGCAAGTCTGTTGAGTGGGAAGCTGATAATTCCTCAATCAAAGACTGACACTGCAACAAGGGAAGACATGATTACAACAGATTATAAAACAAAGAGTCCATTAATTCTGACATAAATATACATAGATTAATCAGAAGATAAGTGCACAACCAACAATAAAACTACAGTAACATTAAAACATACAAATTATATATAAATATTCCAGTAATGGAGTTCAAAATCCAAAACAAAAGGAATAATTAAGGACTATTTAAATCCATTAGCCATATCAAATATATGAATCAATCAAATAGATCAGGATAAAACATACCTCAGGCAGCATATCAACTTTCCTCCCAGCAGCTATTTCAAATGCAGATATCTTCATTAGTGATGTAACTGCATATGCCTTCAAAGTATGTAAAGGGTCATTCCTAATTCAAGAATTTGAGATACATGCAAATACTCACGCATACACATGGTAATTTTATCTCAGTAGATGCAGGTAATTTTAAGAGGTGGAATGGATAAGAAACAATATTGCTATTAGAAGGATAAAAGCGTTACAGAGATTATAAACGGTCATTCTTAACAAGTAGCATCTCCTTCAGAAGCAAATATTATTAATCAAAAATTAAAATATATATATATATTTATAATAAAAAACACACATACAAATGAACCATTGTCTACAACTTTCCAGCAATAGATTAGAAATTGAAAGTTCATTTTCAAAGATGATCTTCATAATCAAGAAGATGGTATCACTGTATCAGAACTAAATTGTCTTGATGTCAGCTGAGATAACAAACTTGAGGTTCTACTAACATCATATATCAAATTAAAAGGAACCAAACAGACAACATTTCATTAATGCAACCAAATCCTGACTGTATACATCAAGCATATTTTCACTTCAAGTACTACCAAAAGCCAACGAAAAATAGCATAGCTGATAAATCACTGATGTGCAAGACATTGAAACCTATGCGGTGCAATGGCAATGCATTTAAATATAAAAGTAAGTACAAACTAACATGCTCACTTTCTAAAATTTCATATGGTAATGAAATGCAGCTTTAAGATACAGTCTGAGCAGATAACGACTTCAAAAGTGAAAGGGATCCAGTCCCAGATTCGAAGGAACATTATTATTACCATCACATGAAGCTTAGAAGCTGATACAGGAATATGTCATAAAAATAAAGCACAGCAATTGAAGTAATATGGGCCAGCAAGCACAAATATAATGTTTATATTGCAGACTAAACTTTCTAAGACACTAGTGATACCTTAACAGTTTCACCATTAGAATATGCCTCAGCCACATCACATAATTTTCCAGTAATATAGGAAGCACAAAACTTTCCATCAGCAGTGCCATACTCCCCTAAGACCCAACAAGTGACCTGTAACCAAAAACAACAAATTTAATGGTAAAGAAAAAGATTTTTTTTTTTTTTTTTTTTTTTTTTATTACAGTAAAAAACAAATGTTCCTATACAAACCAAAGAAAAAAAGACCTATATAGGACAGCACATACTTGAAGAAATACAGACGGAAGCTTTGGCTCTCCAATAATGCGCAGATATGATTCCGCCTACCCACCAAAAAAAGTCACATTTTCAGTAACTTTTATAAGAACCAAAAAAAGGTTGGAACTTGGAAGTTAGGGGATATAAACTATTAAACATTTAAACTTTGCATACATGTAAATCTCATGTCCATCCAGCTATCCTGCGATTTTTTAGACAGGCCTAAGAACCTTTTTATTAGCATAAAAACTCCTATTGTAACAGTCTTTTGCAAGATTGTTATAATATATGAAACTATAAATGCATCAACCAAGTAGAAATAATTCGAAATATTCTTCTATGCATATTAGTGTAACTTATCCATATCAATTGAACAATATAGATTATTTTGGTTTTAAGATAAATATTCTTCTATGCATATAATTTGGCACCCTTCTCATAATAACTGTCCATTGATATATATATGTACAACAAACTTATATTATAACTTGGTTTATTGCACATAATTTATAAATAAAAAACCTAAGATACACATTTTTATCGTAGGATTTAGAGACACTACAACAAAACAAGCATTTAACAACATGAAATGCATGTTGTTAATGTGCTCGACAACATCACTTGCATGTTGTCTAATATGTGTTTTTTTAAATAAAAAAAAAAATTATTTATCCAATTGCAAAATAAATCTAGATCTAAAAAATTACTATTAAAGGTACATTCTTGCACAAGTAATAAAGACATGACAATTAAATACTTCTAAATTGATTTCTCAAATTGTAAATACAAAGTCGTTGCAACTACAAACTAAAAGAGGTGCAACAAATTGCACACATTAATAATACATAAATTAATAGAGACTAATATTACAAATAAAAGGGACTTCATAGAGACATCGTCCATCCAATGATTGAATTAAATATGCAGTATTCCTGAGAAAAAACTTTGTATGCAGCACTCATCATCTACATATATTAGGCTATAAGCAGATTACGAACATAATATACCTAACAACTTAGAAATGATAACTTTTTTCCTAATGGAAGTACCTGCTATTGCTTTTGTTTCTGCAGCAACAACAGCATCCTGATTCTCACTGCCCAAGAATCTCTCCAACACAAGCAATCAATTTTGAGCATTGAGAAAGTGCATAAGCGACTTTACCTCCAATAAACTACACGGATAAACACTACAACAATAAGGGTTTTTTACAACATTCATTGCATGTTGGAAAAACTCTCAACATACATGTGCATGTTGTCTATTAAGGAGTTGTTAAAAGTATTAGATGCTTCTACAACTTTGAGTGCTTGTTGTGAAAAACATATGCTTTTACAACTTAAGAGTGCTTGTTGTTAAAAACTTCAAACTTTCATGTCCGTAATGGTGATGATTATATACATCTAAAGAAAAAAAAAAAAATCAATAATGAATATTTTCTAAAATAACCAAATTGCTATACAATATTTTCAATTTTTAACAAAAATCACAAATGAACCAAATTTGTAAATCAACCAAACTTACAAATTTACAAAATTCTAATATTCCAACTATATTTCAATATCAACTACAATACTAACTAATACTAGTTAGTATTCTAATACTAACTACAATAATCTAATATAGCTTTTCAAGGGTATCCAAATCAACCCACGCTCTCCATAAATCTGTCCAAGCGATACATGATGAAAATTTATTGTATATTCAGCTGCACGCCTGCACCTTTATTATGTTGACCCTGTACAAGATTCCGGAAAAAATATTATCACTTAAACTTGACGTCATACAATTCAAGCAAAACAAATGCAAAGTCAAGAAATAGTTAGAGACACAGTATGCAAAGTCAAACCAAAATGAACCAGAAGAAGAAGTGTTACTGAAAAAACAAAAAGATAAAGAGACTATGCAAGATACTACAAGTTTGGCAGATGAACGGGTCCAAATATGTTGTGTACTACTGTCCTATTTATAATGAGGTCCACAATTCCTAGTTTATTCTAGGGTGCACAATAACTTGTGACGACATTACTATCATGCTAGAAACTTTTCCATGCAAAAACTTATATCTCCTGTAATACAAATACATTGCCTTGATACATGGTTTTCTCATACAAATAGAAAACAGAGTATTACCTGCCCCACGAGGGAAACCGGTGGTGCTGTGTGCTTTTTGACATCTTTAAAAACATCTACAAGCATCGGTAGAAATACCTGGAAGACAAACAATCAAACTGCCAAGGGATTAAAAAATGGAGAAAAGGATAGAGTTCAATAATAACATTAAGAAGAAGATGTTGTGGTGAGCTTAAACTGCATTTTCTTATGTCTTTAGTAACAAATCCTTGTTGTATCAGACATAAAGCATCCCCAACTAAAACTCACTTTCAAGTAAGGTGATAAAACAGTTGTTGCTGGCTTCACATATATGCAGATGGATCATCCCAAAGTTTGCCACCAACTCCTGCAGTACAGAGAAGAAACAAGAAGCTCAGCACGTTCCTTGTTCTGTTGAAAGAAAGTATCTTAGTGATCCTTGCTAACATTTCAGACAGAAACCGGTGAAGAACAAATGAAACTGAAGAAAAATAGAAGGAACACTCCTTACCTTATAGATGCCTAATCTGCCAAGCCAAACAATTTGATCAAGAAACAAGAAAGTTGAAAATAACGCCTTCTTGGACTGAAAGAAAGAAGCAAGGAAATAAAAAAGTTAGAAAGAAAAAAAACGAAGAAAAAATAAAATGTAATGCTAAAGTCGTTTAGGTAACCCATTTGTACCTTTCCCAGCAAAACGAGCGGAAGGGGAGTTCCTTGAGGAACTGGGCTAATAAGACCATGCAAATCATTGACAAACTGCAATTGATAGGGTAAAAATCAAATCATGCAAAGAAAATAAACAGCACAAATATCCGTTCAATCTCAATTTCCTTGCACAACAATATGTAATCAATTATCAAACATTCCAATTGTAATGAATGAAAGAAAGTAAAAACTACTACAAGGCTTCCTTTCTTGAACATCTTCTTTTGCTCATCCTTGATTTCTTTCCAGAACTAACATAAATGGATCAAAAGAAGCAGCACAGAGCACCTTGACTCTCTTCTATTAAAAAACTTGAACACAGAGGAAAAGTTTAACCTGACCTTAAATAGACAGAAAACTTTCCTGGCTAAGCTGGTCGATTTGTCAACATTTTGGGCCGTACCAGGCTGTCCATTACTCAAGAATTTTGAACCGTATTGTATAGCCCTGTATATCTTGTCCCTGGCTTCAGCCTTATTCAAATACAAAACTACAAGGGCAAGTTCTGCTCTAGTTGCATCCGGAGTACTTTGTACTCATTCTTTATCCTGTATACACCTGCAAATTCAAGGTTCTAGCAGTTCATTATCGCCCATGAAGCAAATAATTATACAAGAGAATAAGCTAAAGAAAGCTCAAAAAACCAACAACAATTAACCCAAGTCAAGCAAGAAAAAACAACCTACGAAAAAATTAGTATTTTAATCCAAAATGAAAGCCTTAAACAAGATTGTCTACCACCCAAAACAATTAAGCAGGCATTATAATCGAAAGTATCCCAACTAGAAGATTAAAATGTATCCATCGTACCTTAATATTCCAAAAAAATTTCTATGTTTATGTCAACCTTTCAAAAATTAAAATTCTGCACTGAACCATTGTTACATATTAATGAATTTAATATGTCAAAAAAAAAAAAGGAAATCTAAGAAAAACATCTACTTCATATTAATACACAATCAAATAAATAAATAAATAAAAATCAAAATTTTCACAATATAACATTGTAACTAAGCCATAAAAATGACAACTACAACACATAATCTGATTACCAATTCAATTGCATTAAACAACAGTGATAAAAGTTAACAAACAAAAAACAGAGAGTTAAAAAAGTGACCTTGTGGAGTAACCAATTTCTTCTCCTTCATTGGAACACCTGAATTGACAACAACAAAATTCATTAACCCTAGAAACCAATTCAAATACCGATAATCAAAGCTTCTAAAATAAAACACTTTAAACCCTAAAATACAGTAATTTCAACAAGTTAAAAAGAAGAGCTAGTTGTATCTACCATTCTTCTCAATCGATAACTTCGTTTTCATCATCACTATCCTCGTCATCAACGAGCTCATGACGATAACTCCATTTCTGTAGATCCTTCTTGAAGAAGAAGCCATCAAGCGACGAAGAACGTGAAATCTCGGCACTGGAGGAGGAGGCGTCCTTGTCATCGCACCTATACTTGCGCTCCTTGACGGCTTCGTCGGAGATCGACCACTGGTTTGGGGTTGTCGCAGAGCTCACTGGGGAGGAATTTTCATCGTGAGACTGTGAGAGAGACAAAAGAAATTACTCTTAGGGTGCGTTTGTTGCGCGGGATAGGATTGGACTATTTTTAAGACATGGGATTGGATTGGATTGGATTGGACTGGATTGGATTAATTATAGTGTTTCCCGTGTTTGGTGCAATATGGGATTGGATTAAAAATAATCAAATCATGTGTTTGGGTAGGTGATGGGATTGGACAAAATAAAAAATTTATCTATAAAAAAAATAAAAAAAATCAATCCATATCCACCATTCACCAACCAAATCCACTATCACAACAATCAATACACATCCAAATCAATCCACGATCTCTCTCCTTTTCTTCTCTCTTCTTGCTTTTCTTTCTCTGATTTCTTTGTTCTCACTTCCTTTACACACAACCAAAATCAAATCCACCAACACTTGATCAAACATGTAGCTGCTCCACCTCGAAGACCTCATGAATCTCTTCGAGGTGGAGGCCTACAAGTCCTGGGCAGTCATGGAGCTGGAGCTACAAGTCCTGGTTTCTTTTATTTCTTTTTCTTTTCTTTTTTTGAATAGATCGGCAAACTTTTTTGTTTTGAATTATTTTGGTTCTGTTTTTGAGTGAAAATATATGTTGGGTGTTGGATCTGGATCTGGTTTTGTTGTGAAGGAAAAAACACACCAATAGATTATTTTTCCATAATTTTTTTTCCCACATTTTTCAGATTTTCCAGATTTTTTTTTGGTTTTGTTTTGATTATGGTATGAATTGGGTGTGGATTTTGATGTCTTTGTTTGATTTCCATATGGATGGGATGATTCTGCAAGGGGATTGGATTGTTTTTCAAAAAAAAAAATTTGTTTGTGGTTGATGATTGGTGGGTGGAACAAAATTATTTTGTTGTTGATGATGGAGTTGGCTGGTGATTGGTGAAGGAGATGAATCTTGGAGTTGGCTGGTGAAAGAGATGAATCAACGAGGGATAAAATAATCCCGTTGATTTGGAGGGGATTATTTTATCCTTCTCAGGCAGGATAAAAGTGATTTTGGGATAAAAATAATCCCAGCGGCCTACACTCACCAAACATGGGATTGGACTAAAAATAGTCTAATCCCAGTCCAATCCCGTCAAACAAACACAGCCTTAAGAAAAAAGTGAAAAGGATTTAATATCGGGTGGGCTTTTTAAATTTGGAAGTTGGACTTTTAAAATTGGGCCTTGGATGTTGTATTTACGGCTTTCATCTTAAGCATGTTGTTACTATCCTTATTTAACAAGGTAAAAGTAGGTTATGTGATAGAAAACAGTATATTACTACCTTCTCTATAATGGGTATGGCAGCAATCTGTATACTGGCTGGGAATTGGAAAAGCGAAGGATAGACCCTGAAAATATATACATCATATGAATGCCAGCGGAGTACAAGTATTTGCAAAAATATAATAAAGCACTAATTACACATTAAAGGTATACCGGGTAGAATAGCATATAAACACCTCGATTTTTATCATAAATTCCAGAAAATGTTGGCCCGAAAAGTGCATATACAGGTCAATATATATGTTGAAGTATTAAGCTATAAAACATAAAATTCTATGATGACCCACCCAATCAAAGAAGTTGCATAGCGCATTTGAAGCCGTTTGACATCAAAAATTTCGATAGGGTGTAATCTCGGATACAAACTCAAAGTTAAATCATGATGTTACATTTTATAGAGATAAGCACACACAAATAATGATTGAATAGCAATAAATGACTACATATAAAAATAAGGGAATGAATAACAAACTATCCACACATAATAATAATAATAATAATAATAATAATAATAATATATGAGACCAAGGATCAAAATGATATCAAGCTTGAGTGGCTCCTACATAAAACAAGCAATAATAGTGGTTAATGCAACATTTTTAAGTGCGTCACAGTTCTACCTAAAATCATAATCAATTCAAATACCGTCACAATCACTAAGAGAACAAAAATGTTATAACTTCAATTGTTTTTTTCTCGGTCAAACCTTGTCAAAATACTTCACATGAACAACATCGTAAATGTTAGGCTGCTGTTCAATTTGTGCAAAAGTCTCGCATATCGGCATCCCTGGAACAAAATTCACAACAACCACAATCAAATCAAACACAATACATATAAAACAAAATCGAGTTACAGAGCAAAATCGGAAGTCGACTTCAATCAATTTCAGACGATTATCAACCAGCTCATGACAATTATCAAAATAACAATTTGACAACTACCATGGATTAGCAACAGGAATAATCAGCTTCAACTATATGATGTTGAATCTCACTAAATACGCACAAAACTATACGAGAAAAAATATTTTGACAGTAATTGTTAAAAGAGAGAATGAATTTTGGGGATTCAATTAGAATTAAAAAATTATTAAAATTGCGCTGTAAATTAAAATTATACAAATTCAATTAAACAATGGCTTTTAATCCAATCGGAAGAGATTGAAAAGTTGGGCTTTTAATCAGATATCAAAGAATGGCCATAGGATATTTAAACAAAACAAAACCCAAATCAATTAAAATGTAAATTGACACCAGGTATTTTTTATTTTTTTTTGTTCATTGTCTGTAGAGTAAACATCATTAACATTAAAAGAATACTCATATAAAAAGATATAAATGCCTAAATAAACAATCTAGAAAAAAGGCAAAAATAGTTACCTGGATAAACCAGTGGTTAAATGGTGCAAATTGCTCTGCCAGCTCGACACATCGAGATGCTATTTCAGTTTTGTATTGATTATAGTTAATGCTAATCATGTAATCAATCATGCGGTCAACAATCACTTCCACATCGGAGGACTTGGTCATTTTAGCATGATTCACACTTGAGGTAACTTGGGTTGGTTCAATAAGCCCTTCCAATTGCTTAAATGGATCCATAGATTTTGGCATATTACATTTGATTTAGGGGTAAGACTCATTTGTTTATAGTATGTCGTGAAACATAAACTCTAGAAGGTGATGACTGATTAGAGATATAGTTATTGTAAATGAATCCTCCAATTGGTGAGCAACTCTGTTTCTGCTCTGTTATTTATCTTCTTTGCTCTGCTTTGCCTTTCTTCCAACGAATTATCAGTATTGAATTTGTCATGTTTTAATGAAGAAGTTAATATATATCAGTTGACACTTGCTTTTCTAGATAGGTAATATTTCTTTCTCTTGCAATTTTTATATTCTTCTAGTGATTAATTTTCTAAATGAATTGCTACATGTTTTTTAATTAATTATAATTTGATAGCAGAATCGGGTGAATTGTTGATTGCTCCGTTTGAAACCAATACAAGACGGGGCAAAAAAACCAATTGAGCTAATTGAGTTCGTGACTCTTTGATTTTCTATTCACAAAATGTGAAAAATATAGACTTTTTCAAATATATATATTTGGTTTGTTGCTACAAAAATATCACTTAGACCATCTCCAACCCAAACAGTGTTTTTGGTGCAACTTTTGCACTATTTAACTATTCCATTTCTTTTCATTTTTTTAATATTTCTCCACAATTAACTTTTCATCCCGTAATTAACATAATATTGAAATATGATAAGAAATTATGAAATTAATATATTAAAAAAATTGCATTAGTTCTCGTTCTCTCTAATTCTATTGTAGTTGGAGAAGTTATTCATTTTTATTTTATTTTTAAGTATTACAATAACTATTACAATAAGACCACCGGATATCTACTATAACTGAAGAGATTAATTTCAGAAAGTTGAAGAGTCTATCACTTGTGTATTTACAAAGTCTTGCAAGCTTCTGCTCTATGAAGCACATTTTAAACTTTCCATTTTAGAAAGTTTAGTTGTGAACATTGAATGCCTCAAAATGAAGATTTTCTCTGAAGGAATCACGAGCACACCAAAGTTGCACAAACTTGAATTAAATTGGGAAGCATTTGAACAAAGTTTGGAAGTTGGAGTGAATACAACCATTAAACAAAACATTGAAAAGAGGTATGTATTGAGATTCTCTTACATATATCAATGAGATTTAGTAAAGTAATTAAGTAACATCTCTATACAATTCTTGCTTTTACTTTAAATATCTTCTACTAATTAAATAGTCGAAGTCTTTCAACCCAAAAAAAAAAAAAAAATAGTAAACAGTATAAGACCATCTCCAATGCATATGTCAATGCCAATGCCAAATTTGGCATAAAATAAAAATATAGTGAAATGTTATATTTGGCACATCATTTTAGCATTGTACTACAATGCAAAATTCTATTTGATTTGCTATTTTTTATTTTTTAATTATTTAAAATTATAAAAGTCAACAAATACAACCAATGCATTCAATGAATGCATTGAATATTTTTTGAGAATTATTTTAATCTCAATTTTCCCTACCAAGTTTGTTAAATTTTTATTATTTAAAATTAAAAAGTCAATAAATACGGCTGCATTTATTATTGTGCCAAATTTAGCACAGCTTTTAACATTGCATTGGAGTATGCTTTTTTTACTTTGTGCTAAATTATAGCATTAGCACAGTGATTTAACATTGCATTGAAGATGCTCTAAGTAGATAGATTATTCAATATAGTTTGCTAAAAATTGCTGCTCATCAAGTTATTTATGTTGAATTCAGATATGGTGGGAATGCATGCAGTTGGATTGATCAATCCAATTGATATGATTTGGCTCAGACTTGTAATATCTGTATTTTCTAACTATGTAGTTGTTTTTAAATCCTATATCAAACAGGTGAAACGGAAACGCCTGAAACATGAAAATGGGCGGGGGCAGCAAGCAAGGGTCAAGGAAGGAGAGTAGGGATGGAGGAACCGAGTTCCCAACCCTATTTCCCCATTGACATCATTACTAGCGGGGGTATGAGATAATGATAAAGTTATTTCCGTGTGTAAAAAGGCATTTGACGGAATTTGCTCTTTCGACAATTGAGGTATGTTTTTAATCAAGAAGATTGGCCTCAACCAAGCCCTCTGCCCATCCTCAGCCCATCTCAGTCCATTCATTCCTTCTTGTCTGAAACGACAACCGTTTTCCTAAACCTTTCTTCATATGAATTCTATTTCAATTTCTTATAAGGTTCTTCTAGGATAATGACTGTTATATATCTATTTCCATGTACTGCATGTTGTGAATGTGAAAACATACTGTTAATAGAAGAAACAATATGTTAATTTCTTGCATCAATTAAACTTATTTTTGTGGTCGGAATCCACCTTCATTGTTTTCAGGATGAATTCTGAGAATTAATATATGCTCAATTTTGGGATGAAGAAGCATATATAATATGTTCTTATTTCTAAATTTCAAAACTGGCTCATGTTCAAAGTGACTATGATATCTAGATATGTCTAGGGAATAGTATCTCGTTTTATCATCTAGCTTCTTCATTTCAAGCAGTCTTTCTTTTAGCTTTACTAACAATCTATGCATTTTTTTTCTTATAAGGACTAGAGGTAATGCAATGGAACCTGTTGCACTAACATTAAGATCAGTTTTGGCTGTGGTGATCATGGTCCAAGGAGATGGGATTGGTAACGCGTTCTTGTGGCCCGGGTCGAGTCATAGCTCAACTCTCCATCTCATAGCCAACTTCTTATGGCATCGCAAACCTTTCTATGAACTCGGACCACTCATCTCCCTAGCAAAGGACAATACTCAGATGAGCTCACAATATGCAGCTACTATATCTACATGTACTGGTGTGCACAAGAAGGAAGTTGTTCATGAGCAGAGGAACAAATCTCAGCATTCTCAGCTGTCAAGCTCAACTACTGTAAAGTGTCCTTATTGACTTATTGTAGCAAGACTCAAGACTGCAATCATGACCATCATGATCAACATCACAGGGTGTCTATCAACGGCTGGAATGAAGACTGTTATGGAGGTGGTTAGTTAGTCTGCTGAGGTGACAGCTGAGGTCAGAGTTAGTAAGAAAATGCATACTAAATTATTCCTGATTTTCAGGAATTCTGTTGTTGACCTTTTTGTACAAACATTGTATAAGTAGATTAGCTTAGTCTGTAATATCGATTATGTTCAATAGAAATGAAATAGAGCATGCTCTGCTCTTCACCATCTTCAATTTCTTAAGCTTTCATTATTGGTGTTCTCTTAGACCTTTCAACAAACACTTCTTCACCCTCATCAAAAACTTGCTTTGTTTGTTATTTTACATCCCTCACGCGTCACAAATATGGTCCGATCATGACGTATACATCGGCTCCAAACCCACCATTTTCATTGCAGACCAAACCCTAGCATACCAAGCTCTTATTCAACAAGGTGATGCAGTCTTTGCTGACCACCCGGATTCAAACTTATTCAAGAAAATATTTCCTGACCATTAATATTACACGCATGCAAGCATTGCACTGTCTTCTTACGGCATGACTTGGCGTGTTCTACGCCGTAATCTCATTTTATAACATTGAGGAGTGCAATATTCAAGAGCTCCACTTCACGCAAGATCGATTGAATAATTTCTTGCCTAGAGTGTTCAAAGTGTTTGTTGTTATGCAAAAATATGGAAGATTGTGTTCAGAAATATGTGGAATGAGTTTCAGGAAATTATCAAAAGAAGAGACGATTCGATTATGTCTTTAATCAGAGCAAGAAAGAAAATGAGGCAAGAAAAAAACGACATCTATATTGAATCAACTGATTCGATATAGATACTTTAATGGAGCTAGAAGTTGGTGATGATAAGGGCAAGGTCAAGAATCTTGAAGAAGCTGATCTGTTACTGATACTACAACGACCTTGAATATTGTGAAGCACCCAAAAATTCAAGAAAAGATTATTGAAGAAATGCATCAATAGTTATTGAGCAATGACAAGAGAGGATCAAGGAGGATGATTTGCAAAAAATGCCTTATTTAAAAGCAGTGATTCTTGAAGGTATGAGACGTCACCCGCATGTGAATGTGGTGGCAGTGCCACATACAACTACGGAGGATGTGAAATTGGGTGGGTACCTTGTACCCAAAGGTGTTCCGGTGTACTCTTGACTGTATTACGAATGGGCCTGTTTTGTTCTGGTGTACTTCAAAACGTGCAGCGTTTTTGAAGAGAAAGGCAACCTTTTCCTCTGAAGAGGAGTCTGATACTTACGGACTCCAGGTGAAGCTGCAAAACGTTGAACTTACCCAACGTAAGTTGGCGTGCTTGACTAGGTCAAGTTTGAGTGGGTCACATCGTTGCAAAGGCTGATTGCGACTTACCCAAGTTGGGCCTTACTACGCTGACCCAACCCATTGGCCTTGATCTTAACCGGATTGGGCCTGAAAACGGACTAGGTCTCTGTGACCAAATTTGACCACTACAGCTATCATCTTTGATACACAATATCATTTGCCCAATTGTCGGATTGAATCTATATTACATTACAAAAAGAAAAGAAAATAAAAGTGTTAATGAGTTGAAAATACAAGTTTAATGGAGTTATAATCAACAAAAACTATGAGAACAACAACCAAATGATGCGACAAGTTCTTATCATATCATCCCATAATTTATTTCGTAATAACAACTTACTTACCATATAATTTGAATTGATTTTTTTGTTTTCATCGTATAATATGTTACCGATAACAAAAATATCTTGTTTTCAAAAGCAGCCAGTTGACTTGGGACCGGGACTTGTGGATGCTGGGCTCTTGACTGTATTACCAATGGGCCTGTTTTGTTCTCTAATAGGTGATTGAATTTCATGGACTGGACCTGCTTTCGTACATTTTTTTTTCTCTGGGCTCAAAGTCTTAATAAGGATTTTAAATCTTTGTTTAATTCATAAATCATAATGAATATTAATAATTTGAGTAAATATTTGTTTAGTATAGGGCATATTTGTTTCCTATATTGTTTAGTATTAAAGATTTAAAATGTATTAGGTAATGCAATATAGTGTGAACAATGATTCTAGTGCGAATAAAGATTCTAATACAACAAATACAACACTATCTAATATATAGAAAAATGTTATATTAGCAAGTGAGCTTTTTTTTTTTTTTTTTTTTTTTTAAATCAAGTTATAAAAATATTAATATAATTATATATAAAATTTACAATATTAATTTAAAATATTAATTAAATTAATATTTTAAAAATAATTATATATAATATTAAAAATTATATAAAATATTAAAAAATAAAATAAAATATAAAATATTAAAAATTAATTGTAACATGATTTTGAAAATAACTTAATTAAATAAAAATAAAATATAGTTATACATCGATCATTGTGTCAACTTTATACGATCTAATACAAATATACAAAATACATCACCAAACACGAGACTGTACAAATATAATGCAATCCAATCCAACCCTATATAGTACCTATGATACACCAAACGTGCCCATAGATATATAATTGTTGTTAAAAAAAAAAAAATTGTAATTAAAATGCATCTCAATTCTAAACTTAAATTTTGTTCACATATATAATATAGATTTCATAGACTTTAGTGCAATATAATGTTGAAGATATTATGAATTAAATTCCATTATAATATCAATAATAATAAAGCCATCTTGTTGAATTTGAGGAGGTCATGCACTCATGCTTAGTTATAAAAGCATTTCACTTGAACAAAATGATGAATGCTTAGTTATCTGTATGTGTGTTTATAGAGATACAGAGGAAGTATAGAAAAAAAAACATAATTGATGCAATAAAAACTTTAAGAGAAAAAGCTTCTCTGTAAGTGAAAAATCTTTGTTTCTGTCTATATTTGACCACAGAGGGATTGTGTTTACATTCGTTTTTCTTTCGTTTTTCTTGATATGCAAAACGGCAATTGTAGGGACAGCTTCCTCATCTTTTCGATTTGTGGAGGTCCCTCTATGTCTTTTCGGTGGTTATTCTCATCAGAGACCAAGGAAGCACGGATACTTCATTTGGTAGAGGTAACTTGTATCGAACTCGTATCCAGTTCGGATACTCTTTGGATACTTCAGGATACGTATCCGATACGCCAAATGGCGTATCCGTTGACTTTTTCATAAGTTTGACTGGCGGATACTTGACGGATACTTGAAGGATACTTAGGGGATACTTGGAGGATACGTTTGGGCAATATTATAATTATTTTAGTATAAAACAGGGTCAAAATGAATTTGTAAGGAAATTTTGTCTTTGATTCCATTGACATGGAGAATGTCGGGAAATTTGAGATTGTAAACCTTTCTCTTGATGAACCAGAGTTGGATGCCGAATTATTTAGATCCTCTAACAATGTGAATGATGACAATGAAGTTAATTAGGAATTTAAAATATGTTTTATGAGTTTTTTTTAATGTATTATTTGGATTTTATAATATGTTATGGTTTATGTGACGTGTGGTTTATTTGGATTTTGTAATATGTTCGACTTATGTAACATGTTTTATTTGGATCCTGTAATATGTTACATTGTTATGACTTATGTAGTTATGTTATCAGTCTTTTTATTGTCAGTTCGTCCTGACAATAAATATATCAAGACGAAGAATGTGGACCATAGATTATGAAGAAGTTTTGACAAGTGCATACACTTTGAGTCAAAATATATAAATCTAGTGGTCCACATTATTCGTTCTGATATATTTATTGTTAGTTCGTCCTGACAATAAATATATCAGGACGAAGAATGTGGATCATAGATTATGAAGAAGTTTTGACAAGTGCATACACTTTGAGTCAAAATATGTAAATCTAGTGGTCCACATTATTCGTTCTGATATATTTATTGTCATGACAAACTGATAATAGAAAATCTAGTTATGTTATGTAGTTATATGACATGTTTTATTTGGATTATAAATATGTTATGATTTTGAATGAATTATCAAATATGTTTTTAAATATATATTTTTAAAATATAAATATATATTATTTTTATTGACGTATCCTGCCGTATCCGTATCCTAGTTTTTGAAGATTTACCGTATCCCTGTATCGTGTCATATCCGTATCTCGTGTCCCGTATCCGTATCTGTATCCGTCTTACATAGCAACCCATATTGAATCTCGAATAATAAATATATATTATGAGTCTGACTACTGATGACCTAATTGCATCATGAATAATAAAGATGATAGGAGAAGTGGGCCTAATGGAAAGAACAAGAAAGAAGATACACCTTTCTCATTAATTTTTGTTGTTGCTTTTGAATCTCGATGAGTATGACAAATTGACAACACTGAGCGTACAGGGGGCCTCCGAAATAAATAAATATGTTACATTGTTATGACTTATATAGTTATGTTATCAGTCTTTCTATTGTCAGTTCGTCCTGCCAATAAATATATCAGGATGAAGAATGTGGACCACAGATTATGGAGAAGTTTTGACAAATGCATACACTTTGAGTCAAAATATGTAAATCTAGTGATCCATATTATTCGTCCTGATATATTTATTGTTAGAACAAACTGATAATAGAAAATCCAGTTATGTTATGTAGTTATGTGACATGTTTTATTTGGATTATAAATATGTTTTGATTTTAAATGAATTATCAAATATGTTTTTAAATATTTTTTTTTAAATATAAATATATATTATTTTAATTAACGTATCCTGCCCCTGCCGTATCCGTATCCTAGTTTTTGAAGATTTACTGTATCCCCGTATCGTGCCGTATCCGTATCCCGTATCCATATCCGTATCCGTATCCGTGCTACATTGTCAGAGACTTAACAAAATGTCCATGTGACTTCAAATTAGGTACACACAATGTCCATGTGAACAAAAATATATAATAATTAGAATGTAGCTGCTATACAACATTTTGCACAGGAGAGTAATTTATTTTCTTAATATTTTTATTAATATTCTTCAAACGAATTGAATTATCAAGTTTTGGATTTATGCATGGACATCCTCACATGAAGATATACCCAACCTCAATTATTTTCTATATAAACGGTTAAAAGAATTATATCTATCTGAGAATTGTGTGGTTGGAAATTATGGTCCAACAACACAAAGAGTAGACTTTAGTGTCACATCTTGTCAATACTCAAGTAAGGGAGAAAAAAAAGAAGAAGTGTGTCCAGACTCCAGACTCCAGACACCAGATTTTGAATTTATTTTATTTTTATTTTTTTTCAATAGTAAGGCCTTACGTTGAATTTTGCACTTACTCGCTTCTTCTTTTTTTCCCCCTCGTATAAAAGTTCAGGTATTTTATTTTTCGAATGAATCGCTGTTCGCTACTTGCTTTGAATTAATTAAAAATCGGGTAGATTATTGAATGTTGTTTTTGAAAAAGGTCGATTTTTTGTCCTTTCTCTTTTAAAATATTTTTTGCATCAATTATGTTTTTCCTGTATATGCAAGTGAAAAAGCTTTGCTTCTGTCTATATTTGACTATAGAGGGGTTGTGTTTCATTTTTTTTTTTTTAAACTTACATTCATTTGTTTTGTTGTACAAAACGTGCAACACGGAAGGTCAGAAATTCCTGGAAAACAGCAATTGTAGGGACATCTTCCTCACTTTTTCTTTCAGTGGAGGACCCATGTGTCTGTGGCTTATTCAATGACAATGACCATTCTAATTAAAGAGTAATAAAATATTCATGTGAATACAAATTAGTTACGCCATACACAATGTCCATCTAAACATAATATATACTGAATTATTGATTAAAGTTTATCTCAAATACTGAATTATTGCTACACTCCTATTAAAGAGATCAGTATTTTAGACACCGACCAATTAAGATCCAAACATTATTCATAGGAAAATCTATGCTGTACAAATAAAAGTATGTATTGTAGAGTAGCATTTCCATATAACATTTATATGAGGACACAAGGACCGAGAAAACAAAGGTCGCAAGCATGAATGAGTGAATGACCTACAACTTTTCCTTTTCTAGTGGTGGTCCCTCCGTGTCTTTTGAATGATGACCATCATAGACTAAGAGCATCTCCAATGTTTTGCTCTAACTTTAACTTCAATTTGAAGTTAAATGAAAATCTTCTGGGAATATGTTTATATTAAATTTTTTTCCACTCCAATGTTCAACACTAAACTTTACACCAAAAAAGCATCTTCCCAAATCCCAATAAATATCCCATTAAATCCAAAGCATTATTCATTTTAAAAGTATAACTTTTTTTTAATACATAATTAATAAGTAAATTAAATAAATATATTAATGTGGGTGTCATTTTGAAGATCTCAACGAGATCTTTCTAACGGTATATTTTTTGGAAATACATATTATTTAATTAAGAATAAAAAAGATTAATTAGAAAAGGGAAAAAAAAAGAATAACAGACGATGTGACGTTTAAAAAAAAAAAAAAAAGAGTCGAGCGTTGAGGAACGGTGCACGGTAAACCCAGCGCGCTACTGTTTCTCAACGCAACTTTTTTGTCTTGGAAAATGGGAAATGAAGCAACTTTTTTTTTTTTCCTCTCTCTTTAAAGTGTTTATTGCATCAATTATGTTTTTTTTTTCTTTATCCGTAGTGAAAAAGCTTTGCTTTGGAAAATGTGTAATGCGAAAGGTTGATGTTCACGATTCAAGATCTTTATCCATGATATTGATCAAATCCTTGGCCGTTAATCCCAAGGGTGATTGTTGTCCCACCTATTGTGGGTGCTCTCTCCCCGTTTGTGAGAACTGTAGTCTGGGCTGCGCTAGTAGAGTCTAATCTCGCTGGTCCCGGCAGTTGTTGTTGTATATTCAAAAAAAAAAAAAAAAAAAAAAAAAATCCTTTGCTAAATTTTACACATTTAGTAGAACTCTGTCTAATGATGCGAATGCCTCCTTTGTTGTTTCATATCAAGAATGGAAGATTGAAAATAAAAAGAAAAAGAAATTATAAGAATTATAATCTAGAATCTTTTGTAATTATGCTAAGTGGGAACACTAGTGAGGCTTTTCTCCTGGTTTGGTGAGCTAGTGCTAAATGACTCAACAAATTGGTCTTTTCTTCAATAATCTAATCGAATCTAAGATTTTTTTTTTTTTTTTTTTTTTTTTTTTTGAAATAAATCGAATCTAAGATTGCTTTGTCTTTTCTTCATTTCTTTCTTTTTAATATATTTATTAATAAAGTTAGAGCTTTATCTTTCGATAATCAATCACATATTACCAATTTGCTTATAAAAAATTAAGTAAGAATCCCACTAAAATCATCAGCTAATGAGTAACAAGGTACATGTAACATGCACTTGTTGGTTTGTTAATTGACTTTTTTTTGGGGGTTTGAATCAATGAATTTTGAACATTATAATAAAATCAAATTGTATTAAATTAATCTAAAATGCTTTCTTCTTCTTCTCGTGCCATATTCCAATTATTCACTTACTCACTCAATCACTGATTCTTGTTCTTACTGAAACATAAGAGTAGCAACAACCTTCAACTCTGAATCCTGAAAAACTCTGAAATAGTTCCACAGGTGCAATTTTGCAGTCTCGTTACTTTCTTCTTCTAATTAATATTTGTGGTGGCTGTCATTTTCTAATTAATAATCTGTCATTTTTCTAATTAATAATTTTTGCAGTTTCGTCACATGAATCATAAGATAATATAATGGATAATGTGACAATTATATAACACGTGTCATGAACAAGTTTTTGAGCAAAATATTTGGGTTTATGCAGGTGCAGCATTAATTATCTGAAGTTCATCAATAGGCATGAAACATTTTCAAAACAAGGAATGGAAACTTTGGAGCAATAAATTAAACCTCTGCCATATGATATACAAGTTTTGGTATTTTTATATTCTTCTAGTGGTTTATTTTCCAAATGAATATTGTCCACTTGTTTTTAATTACTTAAAAATTGGTAGCAAAATCGGGTCAATTCTATCCCCCACGCATCCTATGGAGCAAATGCAAATGCACCCAATAAAAGTAGAATGAAATCAAACAAATGTATAGACATCCTTATCAAATTATTCACTTTTTTCTTTTGGCATAACCTAAAGGTGACATCCAACAAATGTAGGGACATCACAATATCACATCCCCAACCGAAGGTCATCCTTAATAAATAAAAAAATGTAACACATTTTGGATTAACATTACCCTTGTTATACAATACGTTAATACTAGTAATTTTACTCTACAAATTACAAGACTTGTATATAATTAACTATCAAATGATTATTATTTATTGGATTATTCTAATTTTAAAAATAAAAAACAACAACAGTGACATCTCTAGTAACTACAAAACTAAGATTAGTATAAAAATTTCTACAATATATATATGTATGGTTCATTTTAAGAGACCATATATATATGTTACAATACAATACAGACGTATTGTATCGTAGCATTTCTATATAACATTTATACAATGACAAATGGACCAAGAAAATAAAGAAAGCAACAAAATCATTTCCATATTAAAGGCATGAATGACCCTACAACTTTCCCTTTTGTAGTGATGAGACGACTTCAAGTCTTCCACTTACTAATAATAATAATAATAATAATAGCTAATGGAAGAAAATATAGAGTAATGTAAATTGTTCAAGGATGTGACAATGTAATTTGTAGCAGTTATATTGATTATGGACTTTCATACATGATATATTTACTTACAATTGAATCTTGTTATTTTCATTTTCACTATACATAGTTGTTTTCACAAATTCTGATTTTTCTATATCCTGAAAATAAAATTATTTAGAATTACAGAATGTCCAAGATTTGTAAAGAAGATCCAAGTCATTCAAGTTGTGTCCTGTGAAGATTTTCTGCTGGATTTATTAATAAAATTGATGAGGAACTCTGTTTTTGTTCTGCTTCTTCCATTGGATGCTCTTCTTTGGCTTGCTCTGTGATTTGGACATGTGATAATACATATAATTGTTTTCCCTAATCAATGTGGGATTCACATTTTTCCCTACACAATGGGTTTACTTTGAGATTTAATTTCTTATTCACCCATTAATTATTTTGGGGGTTTGAGTATACCAATTCGATACTCTCACAAAGGAGAATTCAAATATACTTTGATCCTACATTTCATGAAATCAATTATACTCAAATAATGCTCTCAAAATGAGTAAAATTTTCCAACAATTTATAAAATAATTTAATTAAATAAAAATAAAATATAGGTATACATTGATCATTGTGTCAACTTTATACAATCCAACCCTAATAGTATGTACGATGCACCAAACGTGCCTATAGATATATAATTGTTGTTAAGAAAAAAAAGAAAGAATGAATTGTACTTAAAATGCATCTCGATTCTAAATTTAAATTTTGTTCACATATATAACGTAGATTTCGTAGACTTTAAGATATTATGAATTAAATTCCATTATAATATCAATAATAATAAAGCCATCTTATTGAATTTGAGGAGGTCATGCACTCATGCTTAGTTATAAAAGCATTTCTCTTGAGCAAAATGATGAATGCTAATTGGTTATCTGTATGTGTGTTTATAGAGATACAAAAGAAGTATAGAATTATTCTATAATAGTTTTCCAGCAACTGAATAGAGATATAGTTATTGTGAATGAATCCTCCAATTGGTGAGGAAGAGGAACTCTGTTTCTAATCTGATATAATATCTTCTTGGCTCTGCTTTACGTTTCTTTCAAAATGGAACTGCTGCTTCAAAAGAATTGAATTATTACTTTTGGACTTATGCATGGACATGGACATCATCACGTGAAGATATACCCCACCTCAATTATTTTCTATATAAATGACTAAAAGAATCATATCTATCTCTAAGAATTGTGTGGTTGGAAACTTTGGTCCAACAACGCAAGAGTAGACTTGTGCATTGACACATAATAATAAGACCAGTAAATGAAATAATTATATAGGGGCTCATAACCCAATGATCACAAGACATTGTAGTGACTGTAAAATCCGGTCGAATGGTTCGATTCCACTGTGATGGCTCATACGGTTGTGGTTTAGTTGTACGCTCATCCATGAAATACATACAAAAAAGAGTAGAAGAAACACAGCACACTTCTTTCTTTTATTGGTGGTCCCTCTGTGTCTTTTGAATGGTCATTCTCATTAGAGACTAACAAAATGTCCATGTGAACATAATATATACCGATTAAAGTTTCAAAATATGAGAGTATGCGACTATTTAAAAAAAAAAAAAAAAATCAATATGTGATATAGGGGTGGGAATGATTTTACGATCCATGGTTAATCGAACTGAAAATATGCGTTTGAGTTGAGTTACCCTATTGAAAATTAAGAATATTGTACGCTAAAACTCTGCATAACTATAACCAAATTTTGCAACATAAAAAATTCATTCTCAATTATAGTCGGAGTTTGTGTGAATTTTCTTTATAATTGTATCTTTCTTAAATTGTTGATCATCTTTTTTCATATAGTCTTTTGATTAGTGGTCCAATTAAATTCAAACTCGTTTATCTCAAATACATGATAAAATTTTCCAGAACTTCTGCTCCTGTCCTGAATATATGCTATGCTACATAATTGGAAAATACCGAATGTTCTGAACAAAAATGAAAGCGATCATATAAATGCTGGAGTAATTAATAAGGCAAGCTTTTGTGCTTAGTGATACATTACGCCTCGAGATTCTCTAATTGAACTGTTTCTGCTACCTTCATACTTCTACTTTAACTTTAAACAACCGGTTATTATTGAAATTCATATGACATTTGAAACACGTGATCCTATTAAATGTCATTTAATCATCGGGTTATTAATCTGAGCTAATGATATGTGAAACGAGAGGTATATTTATGTTAGAATTCCCAAGCTAGGTTTTGGGTTTGATCTATGATTGAAAAAGAAACATTACGTGCAATAACAGAAGTCAAAATGAGATCTAAATCTTTGAACAAGTTGGAATCTTTACTAAATTGTGTTGGTTCTGCAGTTGTAGTACCCCCATGAAAGTATTTGAAACTACAAGATATTATTAATTGCATTCAATAGAGAATTAGTTAGGCCATTGCAAAACAAAAAAAAAATTAAAAAATTGTTCATGTATAGATTTTCTTTGGTTTAGCTAGTATATATTCTCTTGGTTCGAGAATATTATTTGTTGAGACTTGAGAGTAATAGTATTCATGTATTTTCATTTCATTGATTACCATCTGCTCCTCCTGCTTGAATTATGTGGCCATTTGTTGAAACTTGAAAGTAACCAAAAGCTTTGCTTCTGTCAATTTCTTTGTCTGGTTGAACACTTGTTCGTTTTGGGAAAAATTTTGAGTGCAACCGGATGCAACACGCATCTTCTATTGTGATCATATTACGCGGTAAATTTCATCACGTGGTGCAATCGCAATGAGGGGATGCATGTGCATCCTGTTGCACCCAAGTTTCTCCACTAAATGTGGACATCCTCATGATCATTATTTCTCACTTTTTCTTTTTGTGGCCATGATCATTACTTCTCATAAATAAATAAATAAATAAAGAAAAAAAAAATTCACATGTCAATACTCAAAATAATGGAGAAATAAAAAGAAGAAGAAAGTGTGTCCAGACTCCGGATTTTGCTTTTGATTTTTTTAAATAGTAAATCCTTACATTGAATTTTGCACTTACTCAATGAAGCATTTCCCCCTCATATAAAATTTTAGGTATTTTATATTCTTCTAGTATTTTATTTTCCAAATGTCACTAATTGCTTTTAATTAATTAAAAATCGGGTAAATTATTGAATGTTCTTTTTGAAAAAGGTCGATTTTTTGTCCCTCTCTTTTAAACTATTTCTTGCATCAATTATGTTTTTCCTGTAAATGCAAGTGAAAAAGCTTTGCTTCTGTCTATATTTGACTATAGGGTCATAGAGGTGTTGTGTTTCATTTTTTTTTAAAAAAAAAAAACTTACATTCATTTGTTTTGTTGTGCAAAACGTGTAACACGGAAGGTCAGAAATTTCAGGAAAACAGCAATTGTAGGGACATCTTCCTCACTTTTTCCTTTAGTGGAGGACTGTGTCTGTAACTATTCAATGACCATTCTAATCAAAGAGTAATAAAATATCCATGTGAACACAAATTAGGTACACCATACACAATGTCCATGTAAACATCTTTCTTCTTGTTTTTTTTTTTTTTTTTTTTTTTTTTTTTTTTTTTTTTTTTTTTTTTTTTTTTCCTTTGTTAATATGCAATATGTGATTACATCTTTCAAATTCAAGTTCTGGTGAGAAACGGAATATTGGTTTTTAATACGACCCAAGTTATATTTGAAGTTTGAATAATTTTGAGTCTAGTGTAAAACATTAGTGTGAGTTTCGTTAACAAATATGAGATTGGACAAAATCATAAGCCCATGGAACCAAATGTAAATGCACCTAAAATGAAATCCAACAAATGTAGGGTAGGTACATCCTCATCAAAATTATTCCTCACTAATTTTCTCTTCCAAGGTTCATCATTAATATGCAACGTATTGGATATTGGATCAAGATAACACTATGTCCAGTCGTCAATCCGTATAATTTTCCTAGTTATACAAGACTTGTATAGTTACCCAGTGGCTAATACTTATTCTATTCTAATTTAAGGGTTTAAAAAAGTGAAAAGTTCAAAAAAAAAAAATTATACGTGACATCTATAGTAAATTAGTAACTATATAATTTAGTATATATAATAGCAAAATCTCTACCGTACAAATATAAGTATGTATTGTAGGGTAGCATTTCCATATAACATTTTACATTTATATGAGGACACAAGGACCGAGAAAAAAATGGTGGCAAGCATGAATGACAATGACCCTACTACTTTAACTTTTCTAATGATGGAACGATTTCTTTTCCATTTTTTCTTTTCTATTTTTTTGGCAAAGTGATGGGACGATTTCAAATTTGGTCTTGCCATCCAATTGAAGAAAAACAGCAAAAACTCTCAACACACACAAAAACACATCTCTGCTCAGACTGCTCTTGCCATCCATTGCTTCAAACTTTTCTAAACTTTCTTCTTTTAAATCTTGTTATTGATTATTTCTTTTGCTTTGCTGTTTGATTTTCTTTTAGTTTTTGCCTTTTGAAAATCATCCAAAAAAAATTAAAAAATTCCTGTCCAGAGTTACTCTTAAGTTCTGTTATTCTTTGTTGGTGTTAGCTTCTTAGATGTATCTGTATCAGTGATGTATTGTTGAATTATTCTGCTTATTGAAAATTTCTTATAGATTTCTGCTTTTTCAAGAGCACCTCTATATTTGCTTGTTTTTTTCCCTCTTAATTATTGTTATTGTTACTCATTTTGGAGTTAAAAGAAAAAAAAAACGATTGTTAAAGTGATTTTTTTTCAACAAATTGTTATTGTAATTCTGCCGTTATCTTCTCTTTGTTAAGTTGGAAAAAAAGAAAAGGAAAAACAAAAAAAAAAAAAAAACAATCTTCACTCTGTTTTTCAGTTCCGTTTACTTTTAACTTTGTAAAGAAAAAAAAAAAAATTCTACTTTGTTATTCTTCATCTTTATATGTATTAGTGATCTACGGTTGAATTATAATCTTGACTCTGTTTTTCAGTTTCATTTTCTGTATCTAAAGAAAACATTTTCTTTTTCTAAAGAAAACAGTTTCATTAGCTTCACTTTGTCAAAAAAAAAAAAAAAAAAAAAAAAAAAAAAAAAAAAAAGTGATAAGAAACAGGACATGGCAGAGATACCTACTTCCATTGCAGGAAAAGTTGCAGAGCTGTTGGTTGTTCCCATTGGAAAGCACATATGTTATCCCTTCAAGTGCCAGAGCAACATAGACGGCCTGAAGAAACAAGTCGAGAAGCTGAAAGATGTAAGAGAAATGGTGCAGCATTATGTTGACGAGGCAAAGAAACAAGGTGATGAGATCGAAAAGGTTGTTACGAAATGGCTGAATAGCGTTGATGAGTTCACTCAAGGAGTCGTCAAAACCATCACTGATGATGAAGATAATGCAAAGAAACGGTGTTTCATAGGCTTGTTTCCTAATCTGATGGCGCGCTACTCCCTCAGCAAGAAAGCATTGAAGACGACAAAGGACGTGGTAGACCTCTTGGGAGAAGGAAAGTTTGAGAAAGTTTCATATCGTCCACCCCTTCAAAAAACAACTTCCTTCTATAGCAGAGGCTATGGAGACTTTGATTCAAGAAAGCCAATTTTCAATAATCTGATGGAGACGTTAAGGAATGCTGATATCAACTTGATTGGAGTGTACGGCATGGGAGGCGTGGGTAAAACCACACTTGTCAAAAGAGTTGTTGCTCAAGCTATAGAAGACAAGTTATTTGATGTGGTGGCTTTGGCTGAGGTAACTGAGACCCCTAACATTAAGAATATTCAAGGACAAATTGCTGATGAGCTAGGCCTGAAACTTGAAGAGGAGAGTTTACCAGGTAGAGCTGCTCGATTGCGTGACAGGTTGAAGAAAGAAAAGAGTGTCCTCCTCGTGTTAGATAATCTTTGGGCAAAACTTGACCTTCAGGCTGTTGGAATTCCTCTTGGGGAAGAGGAGAAAAGAAGTGCCATGCAAGAAGAAGCTCAGAAAGGAAGAAATGATGATCAGATCAGACAATGCAAAATATTGCTGACATCTAGAAGTGAAGATGTATTAAGCAACGATATGAATGCTGAGAAGAATTTCCTAGTTGAAATTTTATCCGAAGAAGAAGCAAGAAATTTATTTTGGAAGATTGTGGGTGATTCAGTCCAAAAATCTGATTTTGACCCTACTGGAGTTGAGATAGTTCGTTATTGTGCTCGCTTGCCTGTTGCAATTGCAACAATTGCAAGTGCATTGAAAAAAAAAAGTCTTTCTGATTGGAAGGATGCCTTGAATCAGTTAAGAAGGTCTAATCCAAGACAAATCAAAGGGATGGATGCAAATGTATATTCTTCCATAAAATTGAGTTACGATTTTTTGGACAGTGAGGAAGCAAAATCACTATTTCTACTTTGCAGTCTATACGATGCAAGTTACGATATAAGTTTGGATTACTTGTTGAGATATGGTATGGGATTATGTTTGTTTCAAGATGTTTCTACTTTGGAACAGGGAAGGGACAGACTGCACACATTAATCAATTATCTCAAAGCTTCATCGCTACTGTTAGATTCTTACACAAACAAGTGTGTAAAAATGCACGACATTATTCATGTTGTTGCCGTTTCAATTGCATCCACAAATAAGTTTATGTTTAACATTCAAACTGTCATTGACTTGAAAGAAATTCTGGAGGAGAAATTGCCTAAAGATGCAGTTGCTGTTTCTCTACCTTACAGAGATATATGTGAGCTTCCTGAAAGGTTGGAACTTCCTAAACTCAAGTTACTTCTTTTGTTTAAGAATGATCTGAATCCCTTACCAATTTCAGACACTTTTTTGAAGGAGTAAAAGAACTTAAAGTTTTAGATTTGACAAAATTCCATTTGTTGTCATTGCCTTCATCTCTTCAATTGCTAACGAACCTTCAAACATTATGTTTAGACCAATGCGTGCTAGGAAATATAGCAACTATTGGACATCTAACAAAATTAGAAGTTCTTAGCCTTTTGCACTCTGATATTGAACATTTGCCTGGAGAAATTAAGCAATTAACTCGGTTAAGGTTGTTAGATATGAGTAAATGTCAAAAACTTAAAACAATCACTCCAGGTGTCATATCAAGCTTGACTCGGTTAGAAGAACTCTATATGGGAAATAGTTTTGTTCAGTGGGATGTTAATGGACATACTAATGCTAGTCTTACTGAGTTGAAGCAATTGTCTCGCCTAACAACATTGGAAATACATATTCTTGATGCCTGCATTATGCCGCAAGACCTGTTCTCTGGGAAGTTGGATAGATATAGGATATTTATAGGAGATGTGTGGGACAGGTTTGGTAATTATGAAACCTCAAAGACATTGAAACTGAAATGGAGTAACAATTTGGGCAATGGGATTAAAACTTTGTTGAATAGAACTGAAGATCTCCATTTAGATGAATTGAAGGGTGTTAAGAATGTTCTCTATGAACTTGATGAGGAAGGTTTTCCCCAATTGAAGCATCTACATGTACAAAATGGTCTTGAGATTCAATACATTATCTACTCAGTCGGATTTGGTCCATCCACTTTCTTTCCCAAACTGGAGTCATTGTTTCTTCATAATTTGATTAACTTGGAGAAGATGTGTCATGACCAACTTGCAACAGGGTCTTTCAGTAAACTAAGAATCATGAAAGTTGAAAAATGTGATAGATTGAAGCACCTCTTTTCATTTTCCATGGCCAAGAACCTTTTGAAGTTGGAAGAAATTGAAGTGACTAATTGCAAGAAGCTAGAGGAGATTGTTTTTAAAGAAAGCCATGAACAATTCCAACAACATAACAGGGTTAGTAAGATCGAGTTCACTCAACTGCGCACCTTGAGACTACAATGCCTACCACAGCTCACAAGTTTTGACTCTAAAGAGTTCACACCAGATACCGGATCTCAAGAAATCCTTGCTGAAGATGAGCTTGGCAGTTTCATAGCTTCATTCAGTCAAAATGTATGTTCTTCTTCTTGTTCTCCTCTTATCTTTTCGTTTTGTATTGGAGGTTGGCTATGTTAAAAAGGCATATTAGTAAGCGTATATAGCCTTGATTTTTAATCATTAATAACAAAGAAAAGAAAAAATTGTATTTACAGGTTTTGCTCCCACGCTTGGAGGACTTGAAGTTGTCTTCAATTAACATTGAATGTTTGTGGCTTGATCAACTTCCAGCAATGTCTTCTTGTTGTCAAACTTTAACAAGCTTGACTTTGGAGGAGTGTAGTGGTAATCTGAAATTTTTGTTTTCATATTCAATGGTTAAGAATCTTGTGCTACTAAAAAAACTTGAGATACAAAATTGTAAGTCGATTGAAGGGATAATCAACATAGAAGAATTAAGAGGAGAAGGAAGAGTGATGAATATGGTTTTCCCTAAACTAATCACCCTGCAGCTCAAAGGTCTTCCAAACCTCACACAATTTGCCTCTGGAAATTCAGTTAAATTCCCCTCCTTGACTCAACTATCCATTCAGGATTGCCCAAAGTTGAAGACATTCACCACTGCCGTTATGTCTGCGGACATAAAACAGAGCGAAAAAGTTGAAGAAATGAACTGCCAATGTGACATTCATCCTTTGTTCGACCAAAAGGTAGCTCTATGTTATTCTAAAGTGCAATAAATAGAAATTCTTAGTTTTAAATTCACATTTACTTGTTCCTCACTTAGCTATACAGATTAAACAACGACATTTTTTTTTTTTTCCATTTAGGTTGTATTACCCACATTGGCATCCTTGAACCTGTCCTCCATCTGTATCCAAACCATATGGCACAAACAACTTCAGCCAATGTCATCTTGCTTCCAGAAATTAACAAAACTTATTGTGGACGGTTGTGATACTTTAAAATATCTATTTTCATCTTCTATGGTTGAAAGTCTCATCCAACTTGAGGTCCTTGAGATTTCCAATTGTAAGTTCATGGAAGGAGTGATAATCACCGATGGAGAAAGAATAAGCAACAATCTGTTCCCTAAATTGTACCAGCTGTACCTCAAACACCTTTTGGAACTCACAGGCTTCTGCAGCTTTGCCGGAAATTCAATTGAGTTGCTCTCCTTAGCTGGATTGTGGATTGAGAATTGCCCTAAAATGCATACATTTGTCTATAGTTCACCACTTGCAGATATGCCAGCAAGCAAGGAAGAAACAGTGAACTCAGCAGAGGAGAATCTCCAATCACAAGTACAACCTCTTTTTGATGAAAAGGTATTTTTATTTTTTATTTTTTAATTTGCTGTTGAGCTTTGTTTAATCTTTAGTTTCCAAATCTAATCTGTCATCTCATATATTCTTGGTGTTTTATATATATCTAGTTGCTTTTTATTATTAATCATGAGTATTTATTTTTGAAACAATCATGAGTATTTATTAATTCATACAATCAATTGAATTATTTAGGTACAAATCCCTATTCTAAAGTTTTTGGGAATAGGAAAAATGGATAACATGAGAAAAATATGGCACCATCAACTCACTCCAGACTCCTTCTCCA
The DNA here is from genome assembly GCA_030490815.1 of Acer saccharum. NCBI lineage: Eukaryota > Viridiplantae > Streptophyta > Magnoliopsida > Sapindales > Sapindaceae > Acer > Acer saccharum. The sequence continues at coordinate 39,871,707 of CM059875.1, forward strand.
AAATAGATTCTTTCAAGGTATATGATTGTCATAACCTGTTGAGTGTTTTTCCATCTAATATGCTTGGAAGACTCCAAAAACTAGAGGAGTTGGATGTATCAGATTGTAAATCAGTGGAAGTGATATTTGAAGAGCTTGACATATCTTCTTGCATGGTGGAGGAAAATGTTGTCAAGGAAGATGTAAAAGCAGTACCTAAGCTAGTGTTTCCTCAATTAACATCGCTGAGACTGGTGGATCTACCGAGATTAAGAGTATTGTATCCAGGATTACGCATTTCAGAGTGGCCAATGTTAAAGACATTGAGGATATGGGGATGTAAGAAAGTAGAGAAACTTACTTCAGAATTTCAGAGCCTCCAAGAGAACCATGGGGAGACTCAACACCAGAATTTTTCAATTCGACAACCGTTGTTCATAGTTGACAAGGTACTAGTTTTAAACTCATGTAAAAAAAATTATTAGTTTATTAATATTTTAACTTTAATTAGGATAATATCCAAAATATCATTAAAATTAAAAAAAAAAAAAATAGACTAAAAATTAGATTTTGAACAAATTTTCAATAGAAAAAAGAATCGAAATCAGTTTTAAAATTTAGAGGAAATATTAATAAGATTATGTTTTTCACGGCATACTATTCTTTCCGCTATTTGTAAAATTGATAGAAATGGTCCATAAATTTTCATGATCAATTGATCATGGCATCTTAGTCCCTAACTTTCATGAAATAACCATAAATGTCTATTGTCCTGGGCTTCCATTATCAAACCATTAGTCGATGACTTTTTAAAAGACAAAAATATTGTTATAAATCAAGTAAATATTTAAAATTAATTATTAATTTAAATAAAAATGAAAATTTGAAATAAATAGAAAAAACAATAAAGTAGAGCACCTCCACCATGGCCGAGGTGTCCACATGATTATATTATTTAATAGTAATTTTTTAAAATTTATTATAAATTTTAATTTTAATTTGTGTTATTTTAGTAATTTTTAAAAATATTTCTTATTTTATAGCAGTTTCTATTCATTATTTTATTTTTAGGGTTTTCATATTATTGGAATTATTTATTATTATTTTGTTCCGTAACATAAAGATTAACCTTTCACCATAAGGGTTACTACTTACCGGGCAGAAGTGTGATCTCACAAACTAATTTGGTAATTTTTGAAACATTAGGAATTTAGGATCATTTCAGCAGTTAAAAGAAATAAAATGGGTGTCTAGATTGCCTTCAAAATTCGAAATTCACTCAAAAATTTAATTAAAAATTTAATTATAAAAATATCTCTAAAACAACGATAATGCCACTTTGTCCAAATTTGGTGTTCAGATATAGTACTCAAATGATGTGGCATTTGTAATTCATTTATTTAAATTGTATTATATTTGTATAATTTAAATGAATGGATTATGGTGTTGCCACATCATTTGGGCACTAAATTTGAGTAATGTAGCATTACTCCTAAAACAATATGACTATAATTAAGGACAAAATAATTTAATAAAAAATAAATAAATCAAAATACTTATAAACCCTAATTTCTTTTAAAGTATCAAAATTTTAATCTATTCTTATTTGTCACTTTGCAAATTATTTTATTGTTATTTGTTTATTGTTTATTTTCTCTGGAATTGTTGGTAAGATCTAGAAGCATTTTCATTATGATTTAGGAAATTTTAAAAGGGAGAGTTTTACTCACATCCCCTAAGGTTTAACATAATTGCAGCCATATGAACTAAAATGGTTTATACACGGTAAGACTCCTTGGACTTAACAGACATCTATAATTGACTAATATCGTAGGGGCATTATGGTCATTTCGGATCATCTCACTCTAAAAAAATACTAATAAAAACGTTAAAAAAAGAAAGGAAATGGGGCAGGGATTTGTAGTAGACAGTAGTCTTCAGTCTTCACCAACTTAAGCTTAGCTGTTTCTCCTACAACCGAAATCAATGGAGAATGCAGGCCTCCCCACCGGTTTTCCTCCATTGTTTTTCGGTTTGTGGTTATTAATGGGTTTTAACATTCCATTTACCTGTATAAGAAGCATCACTCGAGTTTGACTTTTCTCTTCTCTACGGATTTATCTGAGTAATCCGAGAATTTTCTATCCTCTCTCCTTCTGACTTCTCCAATAAAGTGTACCTTCCGATTTCAATCTGGATTTATGGTACGGTATTCTGGGTATTCTTTTGTCCTTGATTTGAAAGGGCCAAAGACAAATGGGCTATAACTGGATTTTTTTTCTTTTGGAAAATCATGGTACGTGGTGTTTGGGTTTACCTCAACTACTCTCTCACCTTGCTTTATTTTCTCTTCATCCTCCATTACTTTCTCACCCCCACCACTATTTCTGTAACCTCTCTCTTTCTCTCTTTCCATTGGTTTTGAGTGTCCTTTTGTTTTGTTGGTAAATATGCAAGGGGTTCATGCATACTCATTGTTTGACAAAAGTCCTAAGTTATGTCCATTTTTTATTTATCTATTTCATTTAGTTTTATTTATTCTTTTTTATTTTAATCCAAGGGCAATTTCGATATTTCACAAAACAGCCTTGGTCAAGCTAACACCATCTTCACTCATCTGACTGCTGTTTTAACGAACCTTAGGGAGAGTCAGTGCAATTCTCTCATTTTAAAAAGGTTTCATACCAAAGAAACGACAAGTTTTCCGATACCAAACTTAATTTCTCTTAACTTCACATGTGAGTTTTCCGATACCAAATTCACTCTTATCAAACTGCAATCCCCAACTTTGAAGAATTGTCTAACATCAAGTTTATTGTGTAATATTTTATCTCTACACCAACTAAACTTTTATTCATACTCCAGGTTGCATTCCCCAACTTAGAAGATTTGTCACTGGAATGGAATTACATTGCGAAAGAGATGCCGAATGGAAAATTTTCAGGGAACTCATGCAAAATCAAAGATCTTCAGTTGATAGATGCCAGTAAAGAGGCTGCTCTTTGTCCATGTTTTTTCCTTTACAAATTACCCTATCTTGAGAAACTTCAAGTTGGCGACGGTATTCTCGAGGAAATGTTCATATGTAAAGGACATGGTTGCAAGGAAAAATATATGGCAGAGGCTCCTAGTAAATTGAACTACTTGAGGCTTATGGGATTAAATGACTCGTTGAATCTAGGGGAGGAGAATTCTCTACTTTGTAAAATATTTCAAAATCTGACAACCCTTGAAGTATCAAATTGTAGCAAATTAAAAGCTTTAGTGTCATCCACGGTGACATTTCAAAATCTGACGACTTTAGAAGTATCGAAGAGTGGTGGATTAATCAATTTAATGGCGATTTCGACAGCTAAAAGTTTGGTCCAGCTTGCAAGATTGAAAATAATCGAATGCAAAATGATTGAAGAAATCATAATACATGGGGGAGATAGAGAGGAATCCCCGATCATTTTCAGCAAACTTGAATATTTGGAACTTCATTGTCTACCAAGGCTTACAAGCTTCTACGGTGGGAGTTATGGTATTGAATTTCCATCTTTGCAACACATAGTTGTGAGACAATGCCCGAATATGGAGTTTTTTTCGCATGGAGCCTTAAGCACACCAAGTCTGCACAAATTACAAACAAAAGAAGTAGAGGAAGGATTTTGGGAAGGCAATCTTAATACCACCATACAAAAATTGTACAAAGACATGGTATGTTTTGATCATTCTCCAGATTTTGGTATATTCCTTGCACTACTAATGCTTATTGATTTATTTTGTGTTGTTTTTTCCATTTTCTTTTTCTCAATTTATAAGACCAATTGTAATTTAAGAGAAGTAAACTATATATCATCATTCTTTTTCTTTATTCTAAAAGAATATAAATAAAATATTTTGGTTTGACAGGATCGATTCCGTGGTATAGAAAATTTTACGGTCTCCGACTTTCCCCATTTGAAAGAAGTATGGCATAAACAATTTCTAGACTGCTACTTCAGCAATTTAAAGTCATTGGTGGTAGATGATAAATATTGCAGCTTGACATATGTATTTACTCCGTCTGTGGCTTTGGGCCTAGTGCAACTCCAGGAATTGGAATTAAAAAACTGTGCTGTTTTGGAAGCCATAATAGTCATTGAAGAAGAAACGATAGAGAACACTCTGTTTCCCAATCTACATACTCTGAAGCTCATAGATCTTCCAAAACTCTCAAGTTTCTGCAACTTCGCTGGAAATGCAATTGAACTGCCCTCCCTGGCCACATTGTGGATTTCGAATTGCCCCAACATGCAAACATTTATCTCCAATTTTACAGGTGTAGACATGTCAACAAGCAAAGACAACATCCACACCGACATACAAACTCTGTTTGATGAAAAGGTAGATATGTCAGCAAGCAAGGAAGAACAAATGGATTCAGAGGAGAACCACCATGCACCCATACAACCTCTTTTCGATGAAAGGGTATTCTTTCTTTCATTTCTCTTTCTCATTCTTTTAATTTTTATGCTTCAATTTATTTAATATATATATTTTTTTAACTCAATCTCTGTTGTAGAGTTTTGTTAATGCTTAGTTCCTAATTAATCTGCCATCTCATATATTGTTTTCTTCACATTTTTCCCCTCTTTTTGAACTTGTTTGTCTTTAAATTCTAAATCTCATCTGTTATTGCATCCATTCCTTGTGTCTTATTTATAACTGTGTTTAATTACTAATTTTTTTGGTATTTTATTAATACAATCAAATGAATTATACAGGTCCAACTCCCTAATTTAGAGGATTTAAAAATAAACAATATGAAAAACGTGAGAAAAGTATGGCACCACCAGCTCACATCGGTCTTTTGCAAATTAAAATTTTTTCGGATAGATGGCTGTCATAATCTGTTGAGTGTTTTTCCATCAAATACACTTGGAAGACTCCAAAAACTAGAGTGGTTGGTGGTATCAAATTGTAAATCATTGGAAGTGATATTTGAAGAGATTGTTGCCGAGGAAGAAGATGTAGAAGCAGCTGTGTTTCCTCAATTAACATCGTTGCGCCTAGTGGATCTACCAAAACTCAGAATAATTGCAACTCGCCGAATATACGTTTTACGGTTGCCAATGTTAAAGACTTTGAGGATGTGGGGATGTAAAAGATTGCAGAGACTTACTTCAGAATTTCAGAGCTTCCAAGAGAACCATGGACAACCTCCAATTACTGTTGACAAGGTATGAGTTTATATATAAAGGATTTATTCATAATTTAATTTTACCATAATATCCAAAATATCATTAAATTAAAAAAAAAATACAAATAGATTTAGAACTATTTTTATTTTTATTTTTAAAAAAGCAAATTAAGATTAAAAATTAGAGGAAATATTTAAAAGAACAAACACATCAAAAATTATTTTTAAAAATAAGAAATAAAAAAATAGATTTAGAACAATTTTTATTTTATTTAAAAAAATTCAAAATAAGATTAAAGAGGAAATATTGAAAAGAACAAACATACCATTTTTTTTTCCTAAATGTCCATTGTCATGATTAGTTACAAAAAATATCTCTAAAACAATATGACTATAATTAAGGGCAAGATAATTTAACAAAAAAAATAAATAAATCAAAATAGTTATAAACTTTAATTTCTTTGAAAGTATCAAAATTTTAATCTATTCTTCTTCGTCATTTTGCAATTGTACTTCTTCTATCTTGTAGTATTTTCATTATGACCCAGGAAATTTTAAAAGGGAGAATTGTAATCACATCCCCTAAAGTTTGAAATAATTGCAGCCATATGAGCTAGAATGGTTTATACACAGTAAGACTCCTTGGACTTAACAGACATCTATAATTAACTAACATCATAGGGGCATTATGGTCATTTTGTATCATCTCACTCTAAAAATTACAAATAAAAACGTTAAAAAAAAAAAAGAAAGGAAATGGGGCAGGGATTTGCAGTAGACAGTAGTCTTCAGTCTTCACCAACTGAAGCTTAGATGTTTCTCCTACAACCGAAATCAATTTTCCTCCATTGTTTTTCGGTTTTGGATGGGTTTGTGGTTATTAATGGGTTTTAACATTCCACTTACTTGTATAACAACATCACTCGATTTTGACTTTTGTCTTTCCATTGGTTTTGAGTTGGTAAATATGCCAGGGGTTCATGCATACTCATTGTTCGACAAAAGTCCTAAGTTGTGTCCATTTTTTATTTCATTTTATTTTTCTATTTCATTTATTTTTATTTATTCTTTTTTATTTTTATCCAATGGCAATTTCGATATTTCACAAAACAGCCTTGGTCAAGCTAACGGTGCCCATAATGACCGTTAGTTCCAGGGGGTCATCTGACTGCAGTTTAACAAACCTTAGGAGCAATTCTCTCATTTTAAAAAGGTTTCATATCTTGGGGTTTTCCTTTCATTTAAACAAAGAAACGACAAGTTTGAAAAAAATATATAAAAATATAGAAGTTCATAGGTTGTTCACCTTTGTAAAAGCTATGTTTATCTTAAAAAAATATTTTAATTCTCATATATACACTCCATTTTAGCTATATATAAACTCAATTTCTTTTAACTTCACGTGAGTTGTCCGACACTAAATTCACTCTTATCACACACTATAGTTCAGACTGCAATCCTGAACTTTGAACAATTGTCTAACATCAAAATACTTATAAACCCTAATTTCTTGTAAAGTATCAAAATTTTAATCTATTCTTATTTGTCACTTTGCAATTGTACTTCTTTTTAATTATTTTATTGTTATTTATTTATTGTTTATTTTCGCTGGAATTGTTGGTAAGGTATTATTTTAATTATCTAATAAAGTGTACCTTCCGATTTGAGTTTGGATTTGTGCTATGGTATTCTGGGTTTTTTTTTTTTTTTTGTCCTAGATTTGAAATGGCCAAAGACAAATGGGCTATAACTGGATTAGATTTGGGGTTTTTGTTTTGAGATTGCTGTTGATGTTGCTGGTTTTGATTTGACTTGGATTTTTTTCTTTTGGAAAATCATGGTACGTGGTGTTTGGGTTTTGACTGAGTGATGAAGAATTGTCAAACTGCAATCCCAAATGAACTCTTATCACACCATAGTTCAGACTGCAATCCCCAACTTTGAAGAATTGTCTAACATCAAGTTTATTGTGTAATATTTTATCTCTACACCAACTAAACTTTTATTCATACTCCAGGTTGCATTCCCCAACTTAGAAGAATTCTCATTGGAGTGGAATTACATTGCGAATGAGTTGATGAATGAAAACTTTTCAGGGAACTCATGCAAACTCAAAGATCTTGTGTTGATAGGTGCCAGTAAAGAGGCTGCTCTTTGTCCATGTTTTTTACGTTACAAATTACCCAATCTTGAGAAACTTAGAGTTTCCTTTGGTGTTCTCGAGGAAATGTTCATATGTAAAGGACATGGTTGCAAGGAAAAATATATGGCAGAGGCTCCTAGTAAATTGAACTACTTGAGGCTTATGGGATTAAATGACTCGTTGAATCTAGGGGAGGAGAATTCTCTACTTTGTAAAATATTTCAAAATCTGACAACCCTTGAAGTATCAAATTGTAGCAAATTAAAAGCTTTAGTGTCATCCACGGTGACATTTCAAAATCTGATGACTTTAGAAGTATCGAAGAGTGGTGGGTTAATCAATTTAATGGCGATTTCAACAGCTAAAAGTTTGGTTCAGCTTGCAAGATTGAAAATAATGGAATGCAAAATGATTGAAGAAATCATAATACATGGTGGAGATAGAGAGGAAACCCCGATCATTTTCAGCAAACTTGAATATTTGGAACTTCATTGTCTACCAAGGCTTACAAGCTTCTACAATGGGAATTATGGTATTGAATTTCCATCTTTGCAACAAATAGTTGTGAGACAATGCCCGAATATGAAGTTTTTTTCGCTTGGAGCCTTAAGCACACCGAGGTTGCGCAAATTACAAACAAAAGAAGCAGAAGAAGGATTTTGGGAAGGCAGTCTTAATACGACCATACAAAAATTGTTCAAAGACATGGTACGTATTGATCATTCACCAGATTTTGGTATATTCCTTGCACTACTAATGCTTATTGATTTATTTTGTCTGGTTTTTCCCTTTTCTTTTACTCAATTTATAAGACCGGTTGTAATTTAAGAGAAGTAAGCTACATATCATCATTCTTTTTCTTTATTCTAAAAGAATATAAATGAAATATTTTGGTTTGACAGGATCAATTCCATGGTATAGAAAATTTTACGGTCTCCGACTTTCCCCATTTGAAAGAAGTATGGCATAAACAATTTCTAGGCTGCTACTTCAGCAATTTAAAGTCATTGGTGGTGGATGATAAATGTTGCAGCTTGAGATATATATTTACTCCATCTGTGGCTTTGGGCCTAGTGCAACTCCAGGAATTGAAATTAAAATACTGTGCTGTTTTGGAAGCTATAATAGTCATAGAAGAAGAAAAGATGATGAACACTCTGTTTCCCAATCTAAAAATTCTGACGCTCATCGATCTTCTAGAACTCACAAGTTTCTGCAACTCTGCCGGAAGTGCAATTGAAATGCCCTCCTTGGCCACATTGCGTATTGAGAATTGCCCCAACATGCAAACATTTATCTCCAATTTTACAGGTGCAGACACGTCAACAATCAATGACAATCTCCACACAGACATACAACCTCTCTTTGATGAAAAGGTTTTCTTTTTCTTTTTTCATGTTTCTGCAACATCACTTGAAATACTTTGTTCACATTTCTTTCCTCCTTTGTTATCTCATCCATATCCATTTCCAGTGTCTTATAATGTGTAACTTTGTTTGATTATTGTTTTATTAACAACTGCAATTAATCAATTGAATTGTTTAGGTACGACTTCCAAATTTAAAGTTTTTACGACTAGACAAGGTGGATAAATTGAGAAAAGTATGGCACCATCAGCTCACTTCGGATTCCTTCTGCAAATTAGACACTTTTAGGGTACTTAACTGCCATAATGTGTTGAATGTATTTCCATCCAATATGCTTGAAAGACTCCAAAAACTAGAGGAGTTGTGGCTAATAAATTGTAGTTCACTGGATGAAATATTTGAACTTGAAGCTTCTAGTAGTGGGAAAACACAAGCTATAACTGCCACTCAAATGAGAAAATTGGTGTTACGTGATTTGCCAAAGTTGAAGCATATATGGAATGTGGACTCACAAGGTCTTCTAACATGTCAGAATCTAATCTCAATAGAAGTTGAAGGTTGTGACAGTCTGAAAAGCGTCTTTCCAGCCTCAGTAGGTAGAAAGCTTCTTCAACTTGAACAACTTTTGATAGAAAAGTGTTGCATGGTGGAGGAAATTTTTGCCAAGGAAGAACAAGTAGATGAAGCAGTGCCTAGATTTCCTCAATTAACGTTTCTGAGACTAGCAGAGCTACCAAGGCTCCGAAGTTTCTACCCAAAGGTACATGTTTCAGAGTGGCCAATGTTGAAGAAGTTGCATATTTGGAAATGTGACAAAATAGAGGTATCTGCATCAAAATATTTGAGCTTTCAAGTGAGCCAGGGGGAGAGCCAACATGAGATGCCAATGGAACAACCCCTGCTCTTACTTGACAAGGTACGAGCCCTAGTCATTTATCAAATTTCTGCACAATTAAGATCACAATTCTAGCTTCCTGCATCTTTCGATAGTTTCTGCATGATTACATTTAACAATCTTCTAGAAAATCATAGGAATCCACTTTTTTTTTTTGTTATATAATTACATTCGGTCCACCGCACCACATTCAATGTCTACACCTACTAATGCTTTCGTTCAATTTCCAGGTTCCATTAAACAAATTGGAAAGTCTGGCATTGGACTGGAAGTGGATTGTGAAAGAAGCTTTGCACGAAAAACTTCCAGAGTACTCTTGCAAATTAAAATTTCTTACATTCGTAGGTTCTCATAGTGAAGCTGATATTTGTGTATCATGTTTTCTTCACAAACTACCCCATCTTGAGATACTTGTCATTCTTCAAGGTTTATTCAAGGAAATATTCTCATATAAAGGATTTGGTTGTGAAGAAAAACATGTTGAAACACCAAGTGAATTAAACCACTTATGGCTTTTTGACTTGTTTGACTCGTATTTGTGGGAGGAAAATTCTATATCTAGTAATGTTTTTCAAAATCTGAAAATGCTAGACGTATTAAGTTGTGGCAACTTAAAATGTTTAGTGCCATCCTCCGTGTCTTTCCAAAATTTGACAACATTAAAAGTGTGGAAGTGTAATGGATTGCTCAATTTAGTAGCGGTCCCAACTGCTAAAAGTATGATGCAACTTACAAAATTGAGTATATCTGAATGCGAAATGATTGTAGAAATCATAATACATGAGGAAGATGATGTGGAAGATCGGATCGTCTTCAAGAAATTGAGAAATTTGGAACTTCAATGTTTACCAAGCCTCACAAGCTTCTACTCTGGGAATTATTCTACTGAATTTCCATCTTTGCAACAAGTAATTGTGAGAGAATGCCCAAACATGAAGACTTTTTCTGGGGGAGTTTTAAGCGCACCAATGCTGGACAGACTGCATATAACAGAAGCAGCAGAGGGTAAAGGATTTTGGGAAGGCAACCTTAATACTACCATAGAACATCTATTCATGATAGAGGTAATTAAGCCTGAATTAACCAAATTTTTTTATCTCCCTTACATTTTATTTTTGCCTTTTTCTCTACGGTGTGGAAATTTATTTTGCTACTGGAAATGAAATAATCGAATTGTTAGAAGCTGGAAGATATTGTCTGTTGTTTCAATTTTCTGTTTTCTAAATGAATTTGAGAGTGCTCGGTGAAGTAATGAGAGCTGAGATTTTGTGGTTGCAAAATTGTTCATGATGAAAATCCAAATGACAATTGATCATGAATATTATTAAAATAAGTTTTGAATTACATGAGTAATTGAAAATCAATTCAATTAAATATGGATTCTGTCATGCTATGCTTTATAAATTATAAGATGTCTAGAATTGTAATGAAGACATGAGTTAATTCTTTTGTCTATCTGTTTGACACTATGATTAATCTTCTTGTTGAATATTATGCTTTAACTAAATCCATTTTCACTTTCATGTATTGGGGGACGGTTTTTTTTGTTAAAGAATTGAATGATATTTTTGGGTATGGTCTCTCATTAGTTTATATTTAATAATAATACGGAGAACATTTTTAAAAAAGGAGTCGATCAATTTATGTTATAGTTAAAAGAATTATTTATTACTAATATAATTCTTTATAAATACATATTGGCCAGAGTTGTAAAGAAGATTGAAATCATCCTCTCAAATACAAGCTGGAACAAGGCAAGGCTTTTGTGGTTTGTGAACGATGCAGCTCATTTTCTCCATTTGAAGAGAGCCTTTTGTTTCCTGGGGAGTGGCACTATTGTTTCATCATTTGAAGAGAGTTATGTGACTTCACTGTTGTTATTCATCATTTGTGTATGTGAATTTGTGCATTTATGCATCATAATAAAGTTTTCTTTATTTATTTTAATAATATGTTGGGATAGGATAGATGATGAGGGTGCTAAGGAGGTGCCAGCATAGCTGGGATGTCCCGGTGCACCTACTGATTCCGATCACCAACAACCTATAAAAATGGCGTTGTGTGACTTCATTAGTGTTCATCATTTGTGGTTGAAAAATGGTGTATGTGAACTTGTCCATTTCTGCACCATTTGTATTATCCATTTTCGAATTTATTGTTTGTTTTCCAACTGTATGATTAAATCATTTGTACTATTCAGTTTCGAATTTCTGGTAGATTTTGGCAGGTTTCTTAGTCATGATGCTAATGTCTTTTATTGCAACTTTTCAAACATTTTACTGAACTTTTGAGATTTTGTAATTACGGAGAGAAGTTGATAGAAGCTTGTAATTAGGGAGCTATTCATATATATATTTAGATATGTTTCTTTGAAGAAAAGAAATCAAAACAAAAATAGAATATCTCAGAAAAGCAGTTGGTATCAATTAGCTTTTATGATATCAAATCCAAGTTCAATGTGCTGTATCTTCCTTATTAGTGATCACAGCTTCTATCTCATTACCTGTTTCTACATCATGTCCCAAACTCGAAGCTGTTTCTACATCGCATTAACATTCACAACAACATATGATTTATGAAGCCATTGGAACATCGACATCGAATCTCAAATACAAATTAGTAAATAAATAAATAAATATGACATGTGTTCGAAAGCAAAATGATATTAAAAAGACTGTAAAGAAACTCGATGATACACCATTATAACAATATGATTCTCAACATCAAGCAGTGCAAAAATCAAACAAATTTCAAGTCCTTGCTCTTAGGATGCTGTAAAACCCAAATGGAAAAGCTGTAAAAGAGCTTTGCACTTATTTTCTCAAGGGAACACCCCCATTTACATCAACTTAATTGTTCCTAATTTCCTACAAAAACCTATATTATCCGTCCACTCACAAATACAATCTTGTACCAGATTGTAACAATGTTACAGGAGGTCGTTATCTCTCCATTTCTTGGCTCCTTGTAACCCATTTCGTTGTAATTTGAACCATTTCCTATAAGATAGGCAGCACTCTGCAAGTCCAAAGCTGGAATACAAAGCAATTAACCTTGAAAATTACAGATTATAACCTTTCAGCCCAGCAAATCTTTGAATAAGTTGGGATTATGACTAGTTGGTGTCACTCCCATCTGCCTCACCAGTGCATCCTTTTCCAGAGAATGTTTAGTATTTGGACCCTTACTCAATTGTGTTGTAGTTCCTTCATGAGCGTTTTTTATAGCTGAATTTGTCAACCTGGATAAGGGATTGGCATCATCTGTACTTGGCCCACTCCCAGCTGTCTCGACATATAGTCCCATGAGATCAGGTGATTTATTAGCACCTACCACACCATGATCCACACTTGAAGTAACTTGGGTTGGTTCAATAAGCCCTTCCAATTGCTTAAATGGATCCACAGATGGTGGACTGCTGCTAACCAAGGTTGTTTCACCCAAGTCGAGCAAGTCCGGAGGTGGTTGAACAACTATCTTCTCCACTGCAGTACTTTTAACCGGTGCTTTTGTTGTTTGAGGCTTCTCCACAGCATGGCTGCTTGCGTTTCCGGCTTTATGGCCAACTGTAGATCCCCTCTTATCAGTTTTCGATGAACCCCCAAATAATGATGCAGCAAGCTTCTGCTTCTCTGGAGAAATTTCAACTTGTGGTTTCCTTGAATTGTAAGAGTTGTCATGAGCTTTAGAGTTTACTGTGCCTGTTGCATCTACTTTTGATACCCCATTCACTGTTTTTTGGGAAGTGGAACTTGAGGTAGATGTTTCAGAAGACGAATAAGTAGGTCTACCCCACTTCTTCTGAACCCCATCAAGCCGTAGCCTTAATTCTGATGGATCTGTATTGGATACAGACGGCGATGATGCTACCTTCTGGGTTTCCCTAAGATAGGATGGCTCAGAAACAGGAACAAGTTCAGTAGTCAACGCAAGGGAAACCGGAGGAATCCTTGATGGCATCGAAGGTTTGGGAAGCTCATATGCCTCAAACCTAAGACTGTGCATTGATGAAGCTTCATGCTGGTCTTGGTTTCTAAAGTTGCTTATATTTAACATACCAGAACGTTCATTCTCGGAAATATACGGCTGCGCTCCTTTCTCTATTGCCTGCTATACATAACCTTCGAGAAATGAAAGGTTCTTATCAATCTGCAAGACAATATAAAGATATTATTTTTTGACATAAAATAATGTAAAGGATTTGAACTCAGAGTCGATCAAATGCAAATAGAAAAACTACAAGTCTGGAAAAAATGAGCATAGACGGTATAAGAAGAGTCTCTGTCTGATTAGCAAAGCCAAAAATTATTAAAAACCCCAAGGTCTCTACAAAAAATTAATATAAATAATCTGATTCAGTTATTAAATCACCTCAAGTCTTCGCAACTTGCATCCGAAGGCATTATAATCTCAACAGCACGAGCATCTAATCCAATGACTGATTGGAGTTCATAGGCACACTGCTGCAAGTCTGTTGAGTGGAAAGCAGATCAAAGACTGACACTGCAACTAGAGAAGAAGACATGATTACAACAGATTATACAACAAAGAGTCCATTAATTCTGACACAAATACACATAGATCAAACGCAAGGAAGACAATAAACAGGAGATAAGTGCATAACTAACAATAAAACTACAGTAACATTAAAACATACAAATTATATATAAATATTCCAGTAATGGAGTTCAAAAATCCAAAACAAAAGGAATAATTAAGGACTATTTAAATCCATTAGCCAGATCAAATATATGAATCAATCAAATAGATCAGGATAAAACATACCTCAGGCAGCATATCAACTTTCCTCCCAGCAACTATTTCAAACGCATATATCTTCATTAGTAATGTAACTGCATATGCCTTCAAAATAAGCAAAGGGTCATTCCTAATTCAAAATTTGAGATACAGACAAATACTTACGCATTCACATGGTGATTTTATCTCAGTAGATGCAGGTAATTTTAAGAAGTGGCATGGATAAGACACAAAATTGCAACTAGAAGGATAAAGGCACTACAGAGATTATAAACAGTCATTCTTAACAAGTAGCATCTCCTTCAAAAGCAAATATTATTAATCAAAAATTATATATATATATATATATATATATATATATTATAACAAAAAACACACACATACAAATGAACCATTGTCTACAACTTGCCAGCAATAGATTAGAAATTGAAAGTACATTTTCAAAGATGATCTCAATAATCAAGGAGATGGTATTAGAACTAAATTGTGTTTATGTCAGCTGAGATAACAAACCTGAGGCTCGAATAACATCATATATCAAATTAAAAGGAACCAAACAGACAGCATTTCACTAATGCAACCAGATCCTGACTGTATACATCAAGCATATTTTCACTTCAAGTACATACCAAAAGCCAACGAATATATGAAACTATAAATGATTCAACTAAGTAGAAATAATTCAAAATATTCTTCTTATGCATATTAGTGTAACTTATCCATATCAACTAAACAACATATTATTTTGGTTTTAAGATAAATTGTCACCATTTGGTCAGTTACCTATATAATTTGGCACCCTTCTCATCATAACTGTCCATTGATATATATATATATATGTTCAACAAACTTATATTATAAATTGGTTTATTGCACATAATTTATAAATAAAAAACCTAAGATACCACATTTTTACAAATAGCAATTAACAAGCTCATGATGATTATCAAAATAACAATTTGACAACTACTATAGATTAGCAACATGAATAATCAGCTTCAACTATATGATGTTGAGCTCATGATGTTATGTCTGGGCATTGTAGTAAATGAGGGCAACTAAACATTTTCTCTTAGTCTGGATGTCGTAAGATGAAAGCTAAGCAGAACTAGTATGTCAAAACAATGAAACAGAAATAATGTCAGGCTTATTAGGAAATAATTCAAACCTTAGCATGCACCTCTTCCATGTATAGGCTTCCAGGAGGTAATGGAGGAGTAACAGCCTTAGCCATTAACGATCCAACACCAACTTTTTTATCTATAGAACCATCCTATATAGAGACGTGACATGTAACTGGTGTAGTGCCATCAGGAAACTCTAATGGCAATTGTGCTTCCAAGAGAGTTGGGATGATGTTAAATTGTTAATTAATTGGAAGTTGAAGACTAGGTAAAAGTAGTTTATGAGATAGAAAATAGTATATTAGTACCTTCTCTATCATGGGTCATGGCAGCAGTCTGGGAATTGGAAAAACAAAGGACAGACCCAGAAAAATATATACATCATACGAATGCCAGCAGAGTACAAGTATTTGCAAAAATATAATAAAGCACTAATTACACATTAAAGGTATACCGGGTAGAATAGCATATAAATTTATCATAAATTCCAGAAAATGTTGGCCCGAAAAGTGCATATACAGCTACAAAAGTAGCTAGAGTTGATGGTCCCCTGAATTGGGCATACAGGTCAATATATATGTTGAAGTATTAAGCTATAAAACATAAAAATTCTATAATGACCCACCCAATCAAAGAAGTCGCATAGCACATTTGAAGCCATTTGACATCAAAATTTCAAGAAGGTGTAATCTCTGACACAAACTCAAAGTTAAATCACGATATTACATTTTATAGAGATAAGTACACACAATTAACGATTGAATAGCAATAAATGACTATATATAAAAACAAGGAAATGAATAACAAACAATCCACACATAACAATAATAATAATAATAATAATAATAATAATAATAATAATACCTGAGAACAAGGATCAAAACGAAGGTGAAAAGTGAAAACCATGATCCAGAAAGCTCATAACGATATCAAGCTTGAGTGGCTCCTACATAAAACAGGCAATAATAGTAGTGAATGCAACCATTTTTAAGTGCGTCACGGTTCTACCTAAAATCATAATCAATTCAAATACAGTCTCAATCACAAAATACTTCCATTGGTGCTACTGTTCAATCACAGGCAATAAAGAGAACAAAAATGTTTTAACTTTAATTGTTTTTTTCTTAGTCAAACCTCGTCAAAATACTTCACATGAACAACATCGTAAATGTTAGGCTACTGTTCAATTGGTGCAAAAGCCTCGCATATCGGCATCCCTGGAACAAAATTGACAACAACAAGCAAATCAAACACAATACATATACAAACAAAATCGAGTTACAGAGCAAAATCGGAAGTCGAATTCATTCAATTTCAGACGATTATCAACGAGCTCAAGACGATTATCAAAATAACAATTTGACAACTACCATGGATTAGCAACAGGAATAATCAGCTTCAACTAGATGATGTTGAATCTCACTAAATACGCACAAAACTATACGAGAATTGAAAATCAACAACTTTAATCAAAACAAAGTGGAAATCGAAGATTTTCAAAGGCTTACCTACATTAATCGATCACTTCAAAAAAGTCTTCTTCGTCATCAACGTCTTCTCGCTCCATGAACTGTAAGTGGCTTTTTGTTTAACTTACTTGAGAGTAACAATCATCTTCGTTTTCAGAGGAGAAGAATTCTTGTGAATTTGCATTTTTTAATCTGTTTGTCTGTTTGATGAAAAGTTAGGGCTTGAAGAGAGAGGGTGCACAGAAGAGAAAATATATTTTGACAGATTGTTAAAAGGGAAAATGAATTTTGGGGATTTAATTAGAATTAAAAAAAAATTATAAAAATTGGGCTCTGTAAATTAAAATTTTACAAATATTAAAAAAATTAAAATTATACAAATATTAAAAAAATTAAACAATGGCTTTTAATCCAATTAGAAGAGATTGAAAAGTTGGGCTTTTAGTCCAATAATAAAGAATGGCCATTGGATATTTAAACAAAACAAAACCCAAATCAATTAAAATATAAATTGATGATATGTTGTAGTAGATAGTGAAGAGCGTGAAAATCTCTAGTTAAATTTTCGTAAATCGGTGGGCACTAACAATGGTAGAGCGAAAAATGGTAGAGCGAAAAATAGTAGATCATGTTACGAGATCCTGTAAAAAATAAGAAGGTAGAATGGAGCAAAAGGGGGGTGTCCCATTCGGGACTTTCCGATGCTCGAGTTAGACAATTTATCAACAAATTAAATAATTTCGAATCAACAATTAAAATGAATAAAATCTACATCAAACCATAAACGAAGTTGTCGAATCCTAGGTGGTGTCGTTCAGAGAGCCTTATGTTCGTTTGGGCTGAGCGTTTAGCAAATTAAATTGCTTGGGGGAGACTAGGCATGTCTATCGTCGTTGGAGTTTTATATGTAGAGTAGGTGTAGGTCGAATGAACTCAAAGCGTAGTAATTAATTGAATCGAGGTGATCCCACGTCGAATGGACTCGTAGAATGGATGTTGGCGAGTGGTCTAATAGAAATTGACTTGGTCGAACGACTTTAACTGGTGTAATAGAGTTGTTTGTGGAGTTTAGTGATGGCTCTTGTAAGACTCAAGATTGGAGAAATATTGCTTAAGGATTCAAAACGAATTGAGAGTAGAGTGAGGTTGACATGTGAGTCAGGTGGTGATCCCCTCTTTCATTGTTTTTAATGAGTGGGAGTGGGAGAGCAAAAAGCATCCTTTTGCTTTGTATGAATGAGTAGGAGAATCAAAAGAAAAGTCCCCACTAATGAAGTGTACCTCTTTTATATATAGCCAATGAGCAAGGACTCAGCCAATAAGCTGATCACATAATCCCATTAATCTCGGTTTGAGATTATGGACCGAGATACTTGATCAGTTGAAATTTGAATTTGAACTGATCAGTTGAATGACTATCTTGACTTGGTCTTTGCTGACTTGGTCATGGGCCGTAACTATTTGGATTTACGTTGGGTCTATCTTCCATTGGGCCTCAATATTTGGGCTGTGCTATTTTTTGCTACCACAGATAGATGTACTAAAATTCATATTTACAATTTTCATCTCTGCAATATTGTGTAGGACTTTTAGAATCTAAACATCTTTTAGGCCATTGCGGTGTACAAATAATTGAGATTACGGGTAACATTTTAGTCTCGCCAAGTTGAGGCATTTGTAGCATCAGCCTCCAACACAAGGAATAAAATTATATTGCATAGGACTTTTAAGTATCCTATTTATTGGCTTCATACTATGCTGATAGAAAATATGTTCTATCGAGACTACCAACTTGACTCACTTATCGAGTCAGGAGATGGGCTGGTCCTACCTTAAAAAAAATCCAATTGTATACCTATAATCAGGCTCATAGACAAAACTGCCCACCACAGCAGTAATCGACTGCTGTGAATTGGGATTGTCAAGCCCTTTCTAGAATTTCAGGCCAATATCTATGTTTTCCTATGTATGTGTGTGTGTGCGCGTGTGTGTGTGAGAACTAAATTACCTTGCCTGCACGATAGGAGTCTTCCATTGATAAATGCACACAAGTCTTTGTTTCTTTGTGTGGAATTATGGGTCAATATCTCTTTTTCCTTGTGTTTTTCTGGAATTTCAGGCCAATATATATGTTTTCCTCTGTGTGTGTGTTGTGTGGAATTATGGGTCAATATCTCTTTTTCCTTGTGTCTTTCTGGAATTTCAGGCTGATATATATGTTGCATCAGAAATGAAGCTAGTGAAATTTTTTATTTTATATATATTATGATTCCTTCCATTAAAGAGAAGTAATGCTCAAAGTACGGTTGTGATAGATATTAGGGAAAGTATCATTTTCCCCCATGTAGTTTTCCATATTCATAAATTTGCCCCCCTAGTTTCAGAAATGGTTGATCTTCCCCCTGAAAATCAAAGTATTCGAATATTTACCCCCTGCCGTTAGGATTTCTGTTAAATCCTCCGTTGACCTTTAAACTGGAAGGGTAATATGGTACAAAGGTAAATCAAAATTAAGGGAAAGTATCATTTTCCCCCCTGTAGTTTGCCATATTCATAAATTTACCCCCCTAGTTTTAGAA
This sequence comes from Acer saccharum, assembly GCA_030490815.1. Classification (NCBI taxonomy): domain Eukaryota; kingdom Viridiplantae; phylum Streptophyta; class Magnoliopsida; order Sapindales; family Sapindaceae; genus Acer; species Acer saccharum. The sequence goes on from CM059875.1 coordinate 39,891,185, forward strand.
ATGGTTGATCTTCCCCCTGAAAATCAAAGTATTCGAATATTTAACACCAAACCAATATTAACAAAAATTTAAAATTAAAAAAAATAATATTAAAAATAAAATAAAATGGTAAAACATCATCATCAACATCAAACCTAAACCCAAATCCAGAAATTCATCATCAACACCGCAAAACCCAAAAATTTATCATCAACACCATAAACCCAACACCAAACCTAGAACATCACACCATCATCAAGACAGCAATATCTCCGAATTCAAGCACTCAACCAGTCCCAAAAAACCCACACCCCCAAATCCTATCTCCAAAACCACCACCAAAACAAAATCGTCCACCTTTTAACACTGAAAACCAAACCCACTAACCCAGTAAGCAAAAACCCCATTAATGGCCAAAACCCCTAAATCCAACCACCACCGCCGAAACAAAACCCTCCACCACCCAACATCGAAACCAAACCCTAACCCCCCACCACCCTAATCGGTGTCACACCACAACCACCAAACCCATCAACAAAATACCCAATGCAAATCATTGTGAACGAGGAAGAAGAGAGAAGAGACTGGCGTGTCATCGTTGAACGACCACCACCAGCGTCGATCGCTTCTCAGTAGAAGAGATTGGCACTCGAATACTCACCGACGGCTAACCAGATTGGCTCAAATCAGGAGAGAAAGAAGAGAGAGAAGCACGAGGAAAGAAGAGAGTTGATCTTCTCTCATCGGAAGAGAACGTCGCTTCTCACCGGCGATAGGATGAAGAAAAGAGAGAGATCAAAGAGACTGTAGAGCGAGAGAGAGATCACAGATAATGTTGAGAGAGAGAGAAAGTGAGATTTTTTTAATATCGTTTTTGTTTATTTTTACAATTATATTATATTATTATTATTATTATAAAATAATAATAATTTGATTAGTTTTTTTTTTTTTTTTTTTACAATTATATTATTTTATTATTTTTGATATTAATATTTTTTTATATAATTATCTCCATCGTCCATGTCTGAGATGGATGGTGGAGATTGAATCTGGAGATAATTAATAATTGTTTTTTAATTTCGAGGGGGAGAGAGATAATTAAGGCTTGAAAGTTGAAATTGATGTTTTTAATTTTTTAATATTATTTTTAATATCTTTTAATAATTATTAAATATACCATGTTAAGCTAAGTCTGTTCTGTTTTTTTTTAATTTTTAAAATCAACGTTATTATTAGGGGTAAAAACGCACTTTCTCCTTTGTATTTAACGGTCAAACCATTATTTAACGGAAATCCTAACGGTAGAGGGTAAATATTCGAATATGGCAAACTAGAGGGGGAAGACCAACCATTTCTGAAACTAGGGGGGGTAAATTTATGAATATGGCAAACTACAGGGGGAGAAATGATACTTTCCCTAGATATTATAATCATTTATGTTCTTCTTCCTAGATCTCAAAGTTCTTATCTTCATTGAAGCTTTATCAGTTGCCAAACAATAAAGTTGTTCACAGTTGTAAATAAGTCACTCAAAACTCATCAAGTGAACACTACTAACACCTTTAGATGTTCAAATGTTAGTAGTTCTTGTGTGATGCAGTAAAAAACTTTTTCATTGTTTACTTGAATAGCTGCCACATTGTTGGTACTGCATTTCTGCTTCTCTTGTTAGCATTCACTCAATAATACAAACAAAGTTTTGAGACTTCAATTGCATGCTATTTTTCTATTGACTCAAAAGAATGAAAGATCAAATTATTTACTTTAATATCTAATAGCATAGTCTTCTGAAGCAAACAAGTTTCAATTTCTTGGAAATTTGTTTAATGGCATCTTGCTTCTGGCTTTTTTGGATTTCATCTATTATTAAGTAAACATTTGTAACTTGCTATTTTGGATTTTCCATACATGTTTGTCCATTGGTACACTAGCTTTGTTCTTTCAGAAAGTGCTTATTTGGCCTTAAGACGATTTCCATTGTCAATTAAAATGTTGTAAATGATCAATTTAATTGTAAATCTCTTTAATATCGTCAAATTGCAATTGATATTCCTTCACATCCTTTGTTTGTCGTAATTTAGAAAGACTTCCACCAGCATCTATTTCAATTTCTTCCAAAGATCCAAGCCGAGTTTGAATAGCCCTTTTAAATTGTGCCCAAGTCATCTGTTTCATGAAAGGCTCTAACAATTGAAACCAAGGTACACCATCTCTATCTAAATGTGCATTAGCTAAAGACAGCAGCTCTGCTTCCGTTAGTGCAGTAACTTTTTGATATTGTTCACACTTAAACACCCAACTTGCTGGGTTCTCACCGGAAAACAATTGGAAAAGTGATTCGTATGTTGCAGGGTGGCACAAGGCTTCGATGTTGTCCGGTGCCTACCTGCAGCTGATTATGGTCAATTGGCTGTAGCCTTGTATTGTTAATCTCCAATCTTCCTAATCGTTCGCTTCGGTAGTCTGTAGGGACAAACTTGAACCATCTCATCAAACCTTTGGGACAAGGTATCCACCTTCTCCTCTAACCCTTGAACATTCATGATGCCAAGTAAGAAGATCTGATTGTAAGGTCCAGCACTAGAAATTTATCCAAGCCCAAAAGATTTCAACCCAAAACTGATTAGGCCCAAAACCAAGTTAGTACAACCCAATTAGCTTTAAAAAAAAAAAAAAAAAAATGGGACAGCTGGCAACAACACATGCAGTTGCTGTCCATGAAGCACTTATGTGTCCTCTTCTTAATAAAAACAGAAGCTGCGTGGCAGCATTTATAATAATAAAAAAAAACAAAAAAACAAAACAAAAAAAGAAAGAAAAGTCAAGAGGGAGAGACAAGGTCATTCGACCCAAAACAGAGAGCAGAGAAAGAAAACTACGAAGAAAAGAGAGAGAGTTGGAAGGCTTGGGGAGTGAGAGAAAACAGAACAGAAACAAAGACGGAAGGGAGAGCAGCAACCAGGAAGGGAAAAAAAAAAAGGAAGAGAAAGAAATTGAGGGCATGGGTTCTGGGTAGAGAGAATACAGAAGGGAGAAAGAAATATGCTGGAGAGAGAAGCAGATTTCGGTTGGGCAGTTGATGATTATTTTAGAATACTAATTTATTAGCAAATTCAATAAATCTTAGATTGGTTTTCATGTGATTTTAGGATCGACTCAGAAGGAGACAAATTTGTAAACCAAAATTAGTCTCAGTTCAGATTTGATCGGTTCAGGCGGGGTCGGCTCGGTTTTGCACACCACGATCGGACTTCATAACTGACAATCCTACCAATAACTTGCAGTTATCAACTTATCAACATCAACACAGGCTTGAATTTTCAACACTATTCTTTTTTCATTTTTAAGAAAAGAAATACGAGAACGTCATTGACTAGTCATACCATAGCATTAATTGATTGATGCAAGATAACATCTGATCAAACATTTTCAGTTTTTCTGTAATGTCAAGTTGTTCAATAAATTATTTTTCATAAAATTCGAAAGGTCACTGTTGAGAATAGTCAACACAAGAAGTTAATACTAATCCCTTAACTCCGTCTTTGACTTTTGGTAGAGATCATGGAAATTGACCCTTTTTTTTACCCATTAAAAGAGACCCCATGTGATATAAAATTTGTTCTTATCGTTATTAAAAATTCAGTAGACTAAAATCATTTTTAAATATTAGTATCTTGGTTTTAAGTAATTCATTCATGTAAATTAGTCATATTATGAATAAGATAAGGTTGGTTTAGTGGTATACCTCTCACATCTACGTTAAGAGGTTGTGAGTTCGAGATTTCCCCCTCCCCTTATCCCCTAATTTATGTAATATTTCAACAACAAAAAATTAACTCAGTCCTATTATAAAATCAGTCAAAAATACGTTATTCTTTCAAATGGGCGGGTCGGACAGTAAATTTAAAGATCCGGCAGGGCTTGAGGATAGGGTACAGGCGGCAAGCTTTACCTCATTATGCATGTAATATAATTGAATTATTTTCCATTTTTAATTTTAAGTCCGATCCTGCCATCAAACCCGTGAAAACCCGACCTCCGAACCATGGGATTTGATAGTCAAGCCCAGCCAACCCATTTAACAGGCTTGTCCCGCCTGACCCTTTATTTGACACCTCTGCTTACGTACAGGTGCACTATTTGACACCTCGACCAACCAAATCATATCTCTCAGTCTCTGGAACCTTTGGCCTTAGTTTTGAACCACACTGAACCTTAGGATACTATTTAAATTAGGCCTGAATTGGGTAAATTTTTAATTAGGCCTGAATTAGGTAAATTTTTTATTTTTATTTTTTATAAACTTTTTACTTTTAAGTCAATGTGATTGGGTTCTTTTCAATGTAGGGACAGTTTTATTTATATTTTGGAAGATTACTGTTAGACCTTGACTCGTGATAAACAAGCTGGATACTTTTCTAGCTGATCACATTGTTATTTTCGGATAGGTTGGTCCACTCTAGACTCTGGAATTCTCACAAAATATGTTAGACGTACTGCATTTATGTGCCTCTCAATTTCCTGGAAATTCTTAACTCCGCGTTTCCTTGGAAAAAAAAATAATAATAATCACTTTATAATTTAGATTGATCCTCGACATAATTAAATTGGCTGAAACTTGTATCAGAATCAACCAAAACATGTGAGATATGGTGTTCTTAGAATTTCATCCAAACTCATCTGATACAACATCTAACATCACTCTCTTCTTTACAGTATTTATACCAAGCGCACTTAGTCCCTTCGTGTTTCTCGGATTCTTTTTCCTCTTAAAAAAATGCAGAAATAGGAAAACTAAGCTCACACGGAAGAAACCAAGAGTGTAGATACATTCTCGATATGGAATTTTGATGGTAGAATTGCTTTTGAAGACATCATTGAAGCGACAGAGGACTTCGACATTAAGTATTGCATTGGAACAGGAAGTTATGGCAGCGTGTACAAAGCACAACTGTCTAATGACAGAGTTTTTGCTTTGAAGAAGCTTCACCGTTCAGAATTTGAGGAGTCGATTTTCATGAAGAGTTTTGAAAACGAGGCTCGTGTACTATCCAAGATACGTCATCGAAACATCGTAAAGCTTTATGGTTTTTGTTTGCATAAGAAATGTATGTTTTTGATATACGAGTACATGTCTAAAGGAAGCTTATTTTGTGTTTTACGTTATCATAATAAAGCTATTAAGTTGGATTGGAGTAAGAGAGTGAACATTGTCAAGAGTGTGGCACATGCCTTGTCTTATTTGCATCATAGTTGCACACCATCGATTGTTCATCGTGACATATCAAGCAACAACGTTCTACTAAACCAAGAATCGAAGGCATTTCTTGCTGACTTTGGCACAGCTAAATTTCTACACCCTGACTCGTCTAATATAACTTTACTAGCAGGCACTCGCGGTTATATTGCTCCAGGTAAAATAGTTTTATTCGTATTTCTTATTTTTTAAAACATATTTATTTTCATTGTTAGCATAGTTAATTATTAATGATCACATGTTTATTAGCTAGAAAATGAGACTATATATAGTTGGATATGTTATCAATTTCTTGACCAGTACTGATCATCTCTTGCTTCATTTTTCTTGTGGCAGAACTTGCTTACACCATGGTTGTGACTGAAAAATGTGATATTTACAGCTTTGGAGTGGTAGTTTTAGAGATACTAATGGGAAGACATCCAGGAGAACTCCTCTCATTTTTATCATCGTCGACATTAGATCATAACATAATGCTAATTGATATTTTAGACGGACGGCTTATGCCTGCAATGGATGCAACGGTTGTGCAAGACATTATTCTTGCTTCAGCTATAGCATTTGCATGCTTGCAATCAGAACCGAAGTCTCGACCTACAATGAAATATGTGTCTCAGAAGTTTCTAGCCCGGAAGACATTAATGTCAAGGACTCCTTTACATAAGATCTCCATTGCAGAACTTAAACAGCAAGACTTGTATTTTGTTGATGAAATTAATAGTTCATATATAATAGATGTACATATATAATTGATGAAGGTGATAGTTAATCACACATCTCGTTCTTCCAATGTGAGCATTAATTTGTACTTCCACTGTATTTTATTTTTTATTTTATATTTTATTTTAAGTATTACACAATTACATAAATTTGGGGTTTGTTGGGGAGGGGAGGACTCGAACCCGCAACCTCGTGGTGCAAGTGTAAGGGGTTTACCACCGGTCCAATCTCATCTCGTTACTTCCATTGTATTTCTAAAGGTGATAGTTAATCACATATCTCAATATGAATGTGCATTTTCTCATTCAAAAAAATAATAATATATATGAATGTGCATAATGCAGCTAAAATTTGAGTTAATTTGTACTAGAAATCCTGAATTTTATTTAAATTAATTATTGATTTATTTAAAAGAAATAATGATCAGCCTTTTAGCTTTTAATTAATCAGTAATCACACACTACTAAATCAGAATAAGGCTTTAATTAAAAGAAATAATTTATTTGTTTCACAGACTAATAAGTTTAAATTTTATTAAAATCAGAATAAGGCGTTTTTTTTTTTTTTTTTGGTTGATGATGAATGATGGCCAATAAATCCCCCTATTCCGGTTAGCGAATCTGAATTTGAAATTGGGCTACAGTTTCTATAGTACACAAAAGCAACTTCTGCTCTGTGATTCGATTCATAGCTGCTCTTCTCGGTTGGTTTAAAGAAAGCTTGAGAAGTCTAAGTTGGGTTAACTGGATAAGCTCATGTGGGATTGGTACCTTGTATGTTGTTCCTAGGAATAGGTCCGATTAGATTGTTGTCACTTTCAAGTTGATCAAATTACCTGGATTTGAAGGCATTGGACCGACAAGGCTGTTACACTAACACAAATTCAAATCTATCAAAGTGGTTAACTGACCATATCTTTGAAGAATTTGTCTTTATTTTTTTAATGCAGTGATGCTTCCTGCTGAATTGCAAGTGATATCTGACGACTGACAAGTGTCTGAAGCAATAAAGCTTCCTCTATCGTTCCACCAATCACTCTTAAGTAGAGCTTCCCTTTCCAATTCTAATGGTGATTATTCAGCATCAGCCAGTCTTCTGTACATGTGTATATATAAAATAATTCTTCCGAAAAGTTCCCTTTGATCACGATACAAGTACCTACACACTGATCAAAGATGGGAGAAAATTCTCTTGATTTTCTCCACATCTATCTATATTTCTCTATATTGCTCTCTGTAAACACAAGCACACATGCACTTTTGCATACACTATGCCAGACAACCCAACATTTGAAACAATCACGTTCATCTGTGTTGTAATCTGTAATAAAATAAATAAATAAAAATATAAATATAAATAAATCTGTTTAAACAGTTTTACTTATGATAATTGCTTATACAGTTATAATAGTGCATGGGCTTGATCTCTTAGCTTTACAGGATGGGCTTGGGCTTAGCTAGGTGTCTAAATGGTAAATAAATACTTCATTATTAATCATGAAATTAGAAAGGTCAACCCAAGAAGTTAATACTAATCCTTTAACTCCGATGTAGTCTTTGACTTTTGGTAGAGAATCATGGAAATTGATCCATTAAGATTTAAGAGACCCCATGTGATATAAAATTTGTTCTTATTGTTTTTAAAAATTCAGTTTGTGTAAAGCTAGATTGACTAAAATCATTTTAAATACCAGTATCTGGCTTTTAACTATTCCATTCATGTAATATAACTCAAGTCATATTTTTAAAATCAGTCGAAAACACGTTCTTCTTTTAAATGGGCGGGTCATGCTGTAAATTTTAAGACCCGGAAAGGCATGATGATATAATTCCAAAACTGAAATTTGTTAATGACTACCTGCTGTAGCTGATTATGGTCAATTGGTTGCAGCCTTGTGTTGTTAATCTCCAATCTTCCTAATCGTTCCGTAAGAAAAACTTAAACTGATATATAATAGGAAAAGAAATACAATTAGTCCTAAAAGATTGATATAATCGAACCTGCAACCTCATGGTGTAGGTGTAAAAAGTTTACTATCGAACCAACCTCATTTCGTCACTTCTATTGTATTTCCTAAGGTGATAGTTAATCACATATCTCAATATGAATTTGCATAATGCAGCTAAATTTTGAGTTAATTTGTACCAGAAATCCTGAATTTCATTTAAGTTAATTATTGATTTATTTAAAAGAAATAATGATCAGTCTTTTAGCTTTTAATTAATTACACACTACTAATATAAGTTAATTTGTTTCATAGACTATTACGCTTAAATTTTATTAAAATCAGAATAAAGCTTTTTTATTTTTATTTTATTTTATTTTATTTTGAACATGAATTTGAAATTGGGCTACGGTCCCTATAGTCACACAAAAGCAATTTCTGGTAAGTGAGACGATTCATAGCTGCTCTTCAGTTGGTTGGGCTGGGCCACTTAATAATGGATTTCTAAGATAAGCAGTGATATTTGAACTCCTTAAAAATTAAGATTGTATTCAGGCCATCTGATCCAATATCATGGCCAACATTATTTGATTGATAAAATTATGAGTAGCGATATTTACACCCCTCGAAAACTGTATGTACACCCCTTTTGTATATACACTCCCTTTAAAATTTAAAAAATATTATATCTCGTAAACACACCCCACATAATACCATATATGCCCTTTTTCTTAGTTTTTGAATAAATATTTTAAATTAATAAGTTATAAGTTAATTAAAATGAAAATTGGAAAGAAAAAAAAAAGTATGGAGGACACCTCCTCCACGAATCCAAAATCTCCATATTAAAGATGGATGAATTTCAAATCAAATCAAATTCTTATTCTGCAGGCTTTTCTTCTTTTCGTTTTTCTTATAATTTTCTTTTACCTTTTTATCTTTTTAGTTTAGTTTTAGTATTTTTAATAACAGTTTTTTTTTTTTTTTTTTTTTTTTGAGAAAAATTATTACTCTCTCAAAATATATATATATATATATATATATATATATATATATATATATATATTACCGCAATTTAATAGTTATAGTTCTAAAATAATCACTATTTAAATTTAAATTAATGAATAAATAATATTTTAATCAAAAGATATTATAGTTTTTATATTCATGTAACTAATTATAATATTTGTTAAAATATTGAAAGTAATACATAATTTATTATTATGATATAAAGATATATTTATATTAATAATTTTAATAAATTTATTTAAGGGTAATGTTGGAATTTTAAAAATACATTGATTTGGGGTGCACATACGATTTTAGAGGGGTGCAAATATTGTCACTCTAAAATTATTTGAACTGATTTTTTAATAGATATCCTACCCATTATCATGGCCCAACATTATTTGATTGATAAAAGTACTCGTCCAGCCGGATAATGTTACAGGTTGAGTCACTGCCACCACCACTGTAAGTGGTTTGAAGTCATCCACATTAATAAAATCTAGAGAAACTTTCCATACAGAGACTCTGTTATTATTATTGTTATTATTATTATTATTATTATTATTATTATTATTATTATTAATGCACTATTAATATATAATCCTCTAATTTCCTAAATAACCTTTACTTTGTGAATAAATTTTACTAAAACTGAAATAGGTAATATAATCTAATAAAATAAAATGAAGGATAATATTTAAAATTTATGTTTGCTCAATGACATGTCATCATATATTATAAATTAAAATCTATTAGAATTTAAAAGATAAAACCAAATTTTTTCGTCTGCTCAATAACACATCATTAGATCAAAAAAAATTCACTCAGATAGATAAAGTTTTTTCTTCTTTTTTTAAATTATTATTATTATTATTATTTTTAGGATAATTGAATTTTCAATGAAAATTGTAAAGGAGATATATGGAAATTGCTATTTTTAAATATAACGAATTTTCCTCTTCTCTTTTGTGATTATGATGTAAATAATATATCAAATAATTAATTAATTATAATGTTTTTATACGTTTTACTAGCCAAATTTAAGATAGTTAACGATGCAATATTTTTTTTTTAATCTAAAAGTTGACATATTCTGCTAGGAAATATCGTGGGAGGAGAGGATATACATGCATGCATGTTACACTTTACATGTAATAAAAAAAGTAAATATTTAAAAAAAAAAAAAACAAATAATTGATTAATAATATTTTCAATTATATCGAAAATCTCTGAGTTGCCTTTGTTAGCACAGATTGAATTAATTAAAGAATATCGATGCGAGATCTAGTAAACAACATGTATTAATTGCATAAAAACCAATCCCCACTCATCTATAATATATATATAGGGCCATGCACAAGCTCAATGATCCACCATACGTTACTAATATTTCTTTGATATTATTCTTCTGATTTTCTTCGACTACTTCCAAGTTCCAATGGCACATTCTTCTTTTATTTTTCTTCTTATGTTATCACTGTTTTTAGGCTTAGTTTATACACAAAAGCCGAACGTAACTGTGGCACTCGATGGAATGGGTAATTTTCGTTCTGGTGGAAAGGCTGTGGCGACTATTCCGAATAACAGTGATACTTCTTATTATATTTATATCAAAGAGGGTATTTATAACGAGTCCATTTACATTGGCAAAGAGAAAAGAAATGTTGTTATGTTCGGTGATGGAATGGATAAAACAAAAATATCTTTTGACAAGAGTAACAGTTCAGGGTTCAACACTAAAGAGTCAGCCACTCTGGGTGAGTTGTACACACACACACATATATATATATATATATATTCTTATAACTTCTAGGTTTTATTTTATATCCTCATGTACACAATTTATTTATTTTATTATACTTTTAGTAATCAGTTTATTTGATTTAGTTAAATATCTCATGCCATTCAAAGTTTTATTTGATTATTTTCAATTCCACACACAAACAAACAATTGACAAGTAGCCACCTCATGCTCCATGTCCAAAATTTGTGTAATCCTTTTATCAATCCAAAATTTTATCTGATTTTTTATTTTTATTTTTATGTTTCTACAGATATAAATTCTCCACATTTTTTAGCCAGAGATATCAGTATCATCAACTCTGCAGGTCCAAAAGCGGGACAAGCTGTGGCACTCAGAACCGCAGGCAATTACATGGCTTGCCATAGATGCTCCATCGAGGGGAATCAGGATACTTTATACGTGAATCATGGACAAAATCAATTTTTCTGAGTGTCATATATATGGTACCACTGACTTTATTTTTGGTGATGCAGCGGTTGTACTTCAAAATTCGATTCTTCATGTTAGATTACCAAGTGAAGGGCATGGAAACGTGGTTACTGCTGAAGGAAGAGATGATGATACGTCTGATACTGCAATCGTGATCCACAATTGCACTATCATTCCAACACCTGATCTTGCAAAGAATCCTGATGTCAAAACTTATCGAGGAAGGCCATGGAAGAAATTTTCACGGACGATTATAATGGAATCCTATTTAGATGGATTTATTGATCGTGAAGGTTGGATGAAATTTGATAACAACTCTGATCTAACTGCATTGTACTACGCTGAATACAAGAATCGTGGACGAGGAGCATATACTAAAAGCAGAGTGAAATGGCCCGGGTATCACATCCTGAATAATACTAATGATGTTCGGCATTTCACGGTTGATAAATTCATCAATGGCAGCGAGTGGCTTCCAGCATTAGACGTGCCTTATATTGGTGGACTCATATCGGATAGTGTTTAGGATCATCAAATTTAGAGTAATATAATTTCTATAGTTATTTATTTCTAAAGACTAAAGTAATGTGTGATATATTTTATTTGTTATTTATTTATGAAATAAATGTATGATATATATATTATTTTATTTATCTTAGCAACAATTTCTACAAATCTAAATCTCTCTCTCTCTGTAAAGTTGGTGTTATTGATTCGAATAGCCTATGTGGTATATAAACCCACCCCTCTCCCCCCCCCCCCCCCCCCCCCCCCCCCCCCCAAAAAAAAAAAAAAAAAAAAAAAAAAAAAACACATTATTTATAATATTCGTTTTTTTTTTTTGTTTTTTTTTGTTTTTGGTTGACAATATCTATTAATCCGGGACCATGTATTTTTTAAAAGCTTTCGTCATTGGTAGGATTCGAACCGCTGATCTGGGAGTCATTTGCCCAAGCCCCAAACTCGTTCATCTACCAGCTGAGCTACACCCTTGTTGGCATCAGCATATTCGTTTTTAACATATTCAAATAGAGATTATAACTTCTTTCAAAAAAAAAAAAAAAAAAAATAGAGATTATAACCCATCAGCATATTCGTTTTTAACATGAGTTATAATCTCTATTTTTTTTTATTTTTTTTTTAAAGAAGTTATAATCTCTATTTGAATATTAACAATGTTAATAATTATATATAATATATTTCAAAAAAAAAAAAGTAAAATAAATAATTACATATAATTCGGAGGATTAATAGGGTAATTGACTTATTTAATTATGAAAACGGCTAGAGTTTCTTATAAGGATTTAGCTATACTGTGTAAGGATTTCGTGGCTTTAATTGGGTAATTTATTGAAACAACTTTCTTAAAATCTCTTGCCAATCTATAATTACATAAAATATAAAATTAATAAGGTAATAGAGATAAAGTTGTGAGATTTTTTATAATAATAGTCGCTCACCGATAAAAGTAGACCTGACAACGAGTCCAATTGAATTGAATGCTCAACGAATGGTAAATGGGTTGAACCCAATTTTACTCAACCCAAACCCACCCATTAGTTTATTGGGTTTTAAAATGTAAACCCTAACCCATTTGCTTATTTAATGTGTAACCCAAAACCGATCCGTTACTCCGTTATTATTATTATTTTTTTTACTTTTAGTTATTAATAATTTTAATTGTAAAAATAAGAAAAAATATATTTGAATACTAATAACACAAATATAAACAAACATATTATAATGCAATAGTAATATTTATCATTATCGACAAAAAATATAGGTTTATAGATTAGTTATTAGTTGTTTAGGGTTTATAAACATTTTTATTAATGAATTTAGGAAATTTTAGGGTTTCCAAACTCTTTTATTAGTGAAGGGTGTTGCACTTGTATGAGTTTATCAAGGGTGTTGCACGTACTTTGTCTACTTGCATCATAATTGCGGACGAACAACTGTTTTTCGTGACATACCAAGCAATAACATTATACTAAACTTTGATGGGGCGATTACCGAGGTTAAGTATGTCCCTCGGAAAGCGAATATGGTCGCTTATACTCTTGCCAAAATGGCTTTGTCTATTGTTTTTTATAGGTTTTGGATGGGAACTTTCCCGTCTTGTGTGGAAAGGTTTATTCTGAATAATTATCTTGATTAATTGTTTTCTGTTTTGCCTAAAATAAAGTTCCTAGTTAAAATTAAAAAAAAAAAAAAATCATTTTACTAAACTTGGAATCAAAGGCATTTATTAAATTTTTATGTTTAAACACATCACCCAATAGGAATGGCACATCAACTATGTGATGTCATGTACCAAGACATGTCACGTATGTGGGTGAGATGCCAAAACACATCACCCAAAAAACGTAATGTGTCAACACACGTTACTAAACACATCACCCAAAATGCATGATGTGTCTGAACAAGTTACATGTGTCAAGACATGGTGAGACACGACGCCCAAAAGGCATGACGTGCTTGTAAAAGCACGTCATCCAATGGCGTGAGGTGCTAAGATATGTCACTCAAACGGCTCGTGAAAATGCTTCGTCAATCTGATTAGCAGTTTGTCTCCATGATTCGTTAAAATGCCAGTTTGTTACAGTTTCTTAGCTCACTTTCCCAACGATCGACGCTTTCTCTCCTACCAAACAAACAGACCCAGTATTCAACAAGGATTACTTGTCTGTATGTATGTAGATATATTACACATGTATAGAAGGTGTTCGACGAAATGTTTGAATGAATGTAGAATGGAAGTAAGTGCTTGGAAGCCAAATCCTTCAAATGTAAGTTATCTAACCTTGTTGAACAAGTCCCTGGATGATGATAATTTGTCATCAAAGACATCCATGGATCATCCAAAATGGGAATTTTCTGATGATATTTTTGCTTGCTTTCTGATAACAATCGTCTTCCACCAATTCATTTGCAGTGGAACCTGAGGTTACGGTAGTGTTTACAAAGCACAACCTGAGGTTATGGAAGGTCTTACTTGCAGACGAACAATTGTTCATCATGACATAGCAAGCAATAACATTTTACTAAACTCAGAATCAAAGGAATTTATTAAATATTGATGTTTAGTAGTGAAATTCATATAAACACATATGATTAACATTTAACAGTGCAGGGAGCATAGGGAACCAATAGCTTGGTATGAAATCATCCTGGGAGTAAGTCAGATACCTTTTATATACAATAGAAAATTTAGCTTCAAAATAATGTTCACCTTGCAGACATGACTTCAATTGACCTTTCCTGTTTTCTGCATACAAGATATATTTCTTGATTCCTGAGTTCCCCAATTGAGATTTCATGAAAAGGATGAGGTAATGGTGACCTGTGAGAAAGAAGCTGCTCAGATACAAGCTGCATAGTTGGCCGAGATCTTGGATCGGTATCTACGCATGCTAATGCTAATGTGGCTACAAGAGCCACATTCTGAGCAACCCGTGGTTTGATGGGAGGCGAGAGACGAGGATCTAATATATCCTGCAACTTTATATGTTGATCAGATGATGATGACAAGAGTGAAAGGAGATCTCCTGGATGTCTTCCCATTAGTGTTTCCATCGCCGTGACCCCAAAGCTATAGACATCGCATTTTTCGGTTATAATCATGGTGTAGGCAAGTTCTGAATGTAGGGAGAAAAAGGTAGGAAAAGTGTTAGAGAAGCGACAAGTATCTTTAAAACCCTTTCTGGATGATGAAGCATAAAGGAAATAACATATTCCATGAATGATGAAAGCAGTGACAGAGGAAAAGCTCACCTGGAGCAAGATACCCACAAGTGCCAGCAAGAACAGTTTGATTGGATGAATCAGGATCGAGAAGTCTAGCTGTGCCAAAATCAGAGACGAAAGCCTCCAATTCTGAGTTCAACAGGATGTTGTTGCTTGATATGTCTCGATGAACAATCGGTGGAGTGGAATCATGATGTAAGTAAAACAAGGCGTGTGCAGTGCCAGTGATGATGTTCACCCTTTTTGTCCAATCCAATTCCACAGCTTCAATATCATTTCTCAGGACGGCAAATAAGCTTCCCCTTTCCATGTATTCATAAATCAAAAACATGCACCGTTTGTGTAAACAGAATCCATGAAGCTTCACAATGTTTCTGTGCCTTATGTTTGTCAATATTCTTACCTCATTTCTGAAACTTTGATCAAAAGCTGGTTCCTCTGCTTCTAAACGGTGAAGTTTCTTCAAGGCAACCACTTTTCCACTAGGTAACTGCGCTTTATAAACACTACCATACCCACCAGTTCCAATACAGTATCTAATGTCAAAGTCCTCTGTTGCTTCAATGATATCCTTGTATGCTATTCCTCCATCGTAGTTCCATATCGAAAAAATGTCTCCATTCTTTGTCACTCTTGGTTCAGATTTGGTAGTAGTTTTAAATTTAAGCTGATATAGAAATATACATCCAAGAAACAAGAGTAAAAGGAAAACAGTGATCGGAAGAAATATCTTCATACGATTTAGGAAATTGTTTCCTTTTGGAGATGAAGAACAAGGAAGGAAATCTGTGAAGTCGCGACATAATTTCTTATTGCCAACAAAGGTCTCAGGTTGAAAATTATACCAGATATGATCTGTAATTTGTCCCGTTAAAGAATTGTAGGACAAGTTGATGTCACGTAACGTAGCAAGAGATACGGGGATGGTGCCTGAGAGATTATTATAGCTGAGATCCAACTGCAGTAAGTATTTGAAATTCCCAAGTTGGGAAGGTATCGCGCCGCTGATCAAATTGTGACTAAAATCAAGGTTGAATAGCATAGAAAGTTTACTAACCTGAAGGGGGATGCTTCCATTTAGATGGTTGTTGTTCAATATCAAGTACTCTAAACCTGAGCAGTTCTCAAGATGACTTGGTATGGGTCCGCTCAGCTTGTTTTTCGATAGATCAAGAAAATACAAATTAAAGAGTCGTCCAATTTCAAGTGGTATGAGGCCATTGAGTTGATTTGAATTGAGTCCAAGAAACTTTAGTTGGGTTAATTGGACAATCTCATCAGGAATGCTGCCGTATAACTCATTCTCGGAGAGGACCAACCAAGTCAGTGATCTCAAGTTTCCAATTTCTTTTGGAATGAAGCCTGTAAGTTTATTGGAATGGAGGGACAAATAGCTCAAACTGGCTAGATTACAAATAGATTTCGGAATTGAACCGCTGAGATTGTTATTTGCAAGGCCTAGTTCAACCAGATTCTTCATATTTCCCAATTCTGAAGGGATTGAGCCATTAAGTTGATTGGAATCTAGAGTGAGAACTCTCAAGTTGTTCAAATGACCCAAAGATAAAGGGATTGGACCAATAATATGATTATTACTGATCCTGAGATCAATGAGATTCTTCAGATCTCCGACTTCTAGAGGAACGAAACCATCAATTCTGTTAAAATCAAAGCTCAGATACCTGAGATTGGTTAATAGGCCTAGAGAAGGAGGTATTGAACCATTCAACTTGTTACTAAACAAGTCTAGAGTTTCCAAGTTCGTCAACTTTCCTATTTCTTCAGGAATGGACCCAATGATTTGGTTTCCATTAAGGCACAGAGATCTCAGGTTTGTTAGATGACATACAGCTGAAGGGATTGAACCTGTAAGCCAGTTATTGCTCAGGTCTAGAGTCACCAGACGCTTCATGTTTCCAATTTCTGCTGGAAGTGTGCCTTTAATTCGATTGGAATACAGAAGCAGATGTGAGAGTTTAGTTAAAAGACATAAAGTTGGAGG
This sequence comes from Acer saccharum, assembly GCA_030490815.1. NCBI lineage: Eukaryota > Viridiplantae > Streptophyta > Magnoliopsida > Sapindales > Sapindaceae > Acer > Acer saccharum. The sequence goes on from CM059875.1 coordinate 39,908,076, forward strand.
GATCTGCCCAATCAGCTTGTTATTTCCCAAGGTTAGAAGGACAAGATTGTTGAGATTTTGCAACTCTGGGAGGATGGAACCATTTAATTTGTTGTTACAAATGTCAAGCTCCACTAATTGGGTGAGTCTTCCAATTGACTGTGGTAGCTCACCTGTTAGATCATTTGAGGACAGGTTAAGGTACCTGAGCTTTGAAACAGAACCTATTTGGGATGGAATAGTCCCGTAAAGTTTGTTTCCGCTGAGATTCAGACTTATAAGATTTGGGAAGGAAGAAAAATTCAGTCTTCCAAACTTATAACTAACCTGCAGGTACATGTATGGTAGGGAAATTGCAATGATGCTTCCACCATTGTTGCAAACTATACCGGGCCACTGGCAGACACTTGAGGAGTTGTTGGTATAGTTACTCCACCACCCACTCTCAAGCAAAGCTTTTGACTCCAATTCTTGCGGAGACGATTCAGAAGTATAAGCAAAAGCAACTATAATAGCAAATATTACTACCACCGTTGCTGATCTTGATATGCAAGTTGTCATGTCTAAGTGTAATTTGGTGAGTTGGGTTGCAGCAGGCTCGTCGCTTGTCTCGTGTTCAGGATTTTTTTTCCCCTTTTTTCTGTGATGGGAAACTAGAATGGATTTAAAGGCTGAGAGTGAAAGTTTACTGGTTCTTCTTTCAAGTAGTTGTTGCTTGTTGAAATTTGCTTGTTGTAATTGGTGGGATATTTTGTGTTGAATATCTACATAAACTGTTCAACGCCAAGAGTGTAACAAAAAAAAAAAAAAGTTTGAATATTCAATCAATTTTAACTGACATGGAAGTTTCCCTTGGAATTGTGCTGGAAATCCAAAGATAATCGATAGCTGATAATGAAAGTTCAGCGTTTTAATTTCCGTAGAGTTTGACAATTCTGTCAGACAGGTTAATGAAGTCAAGATTCAGAAACAAGATAATTTGAATTTTCAATGCTCTGTTCTCATGTCATTAGTCTCACCTTTTAATTACATGGTTGCAATAGACAAATGATTTTTTTTTTTTTTTTGATTGGAATACAACAACAACAAGAATACAACAACTGGATTACATAGGACATGATTACAACAACAATTGGGACCCAACGAGAATCGACATTCAAGCGCAGTCCAGACTGGAGCTCCCACAGACAGGGAGGGGACAACCACCCACACAAAGTGGGACAACACCTATGTTTTTAGATGGGCCAAGGAAAATTTGTATAATTCTATGCACACACTAGGTCTTGAACCTTGGTGGTGGGGGGTTCCCAAAGGAAGACCCACCACTATGGCAGGGGGACCATGTGTGATTTTTTTTACATGGCAGTATCTGAGTTATCATCTTTAGTTCAAAAGGCAAGCTCTAATCAACGAGAAAAACTGAAAAACTTGTGTGGGACGAGGTCTCACCATGTAATTGTGTCATGTAGTATAATTTATTTTGGAAATACGACATAATTACATTTGATGGTCTCACGGTTGACCTTATAAATCTCACTCAAGTTTTTCTCTTAATTAACACCGGTTGGTTTAATTTAGCCAGTACATCATCATTGCAAACACTCCAGATCATTGCACTTGGTTTGGTATTAGTTGCAATCCAGAAGGAAGCATCACCAAGATAAGCTCATATTTTTTTCGAATCTAGAATATTACCGGATCAAATGAGCACTCTTTACCGTCAAACCATATTGAATGGTGGTAAGATAAGCTCATGGTGATATCACATTATGAGGAGTCAAAAATTTTACTATAGACATACGTGTTTGAGTTCTTCTCTATTTTGGAAGACCTTGACTTGTGAGAATCGCGCTGGCTACTTTTCTAGCTGGTCCACTGAGATGACATGCCTCTTAATTTCCTGGAAATTCTTAACTCCGGGTCATAAAAGAAAAAAAAGACATGAAAATATTTTTAAGTCAATGGCACAATTTAGGATAAATATTTTTTAAGTAAATATTTTATTACAATAATAATAATTTTAGTTAATGATCATATGTTTATTAGCTAGAAAGTGAGACTATATATATAGTTGGATGTTATCAATTTCTTGACCGGTGGTCATCTCTTAATTAATTCATTTTTCTTGTGACACAACTTGCTCACACTATGGTTGTGACCAAAAAATGTGATGTTTATAGCTTTGGAGTGATAGTTTTAGAGATACTAATGGGAAGACATCCATGAGAACTCCTCTCATTTTTATCATCGTTATCATTATTAAATCATAACACAATGCTAATTGATATATTAGACAGACGGCCTATGCCTGCAATGGATGCAACAATTGTGCAAGACATTAATCTTGTTTCAGCTATAGCATTTGCATACTTGCAATAAGAACCGAAGTGTCAACCTATAATGATATAGGTGTCTCAGAAGTTTTTAGCCCAGAAAACATTAATGTCAAGGACTCCTTTACATAAGATCTCCATTGCAGAACTTAAACAGGACATGTATTTTGTTGATGAAATTAATAGTTCATATATCGGGATGCCTAGGGCAAGAGGGCAAAGCAACTGATTTGGGGATTTCTACGATTGGAGTGAATGTATCATTAAGGGTTATTTAGTCTTTTAGGGGCTATTTTGCTCTAAAAAAATTTATAGGGTATGTTTGCAATTCAGCCCCTCAAATAGGGCATTTTTACTAAAATCCCTATCACAAATTACTTTAGTCTTTAGAAATAAATAACTATGGAAATTATATTATTCTAATTTACTGTTCCTAAACACTATCCGATATGAGTCCACCAATATAAGGCACGTCTAATGCTGGAAGCCACTCGCTGCCATTGATGAATTTATCAACCTTGAAATGCCAAACATCATTAGGATTATTTAGGATGTGATACTCGGACCATTTCACTCTGCCTTGAGTATATGCTCTTGGTCCACGATTCTTGTATTCAGCATAGTTTAATGCAGTTAGATCATAGATTCATAGTTGTCATCAAATTTCATCCAACCTTCACGATCAATAAATCCATCTAAATAGGATTTCATTATAATCGTCTATGAAAATTTCTTCCACGGTCTTCCTAGATAAGTTTTGACATCGGGCTTCTTTGCAAGATCAGGTGTTAGGATTATAGTGCAATTATGGATCACAATTGCAGTATCGGACATATCATCTTCTCTTCCCTCAGCAGTAATCATGTTTCCATGCCCTTCACTTGGTAATCTAACATGAAGAATCGAATTTTGAAGTACAACTGCTGCATCACCAAAAATAAAGTCAATAATACCATATATATGACACTCATAGAAAAATTGATTTTTTCCATGATTCACGTTTCCATGTCCTTAAATTTGACTAGTGAAACATATAAAAACATTCTAATTATTTGATATATTAATTATTTGCATCATATTCACAAAAAGAGAGGAGGAAAATTCATTATAATTAAAAATAGCAATTACCATATATCTCCTTTACAATTTTCATTGAAAATTCAATTATCTTGAAAAGAAAATCTTTATCTAGCTAGCTGAGTAAAATTTTGTTGATCTAATGACGTGTCTTTGAGCAGACGAAAAAAATTTGGTTTTATCTTTTAATAGATTTTATAATATACGATGACATGTCATTGAGCAAACATAGATTTAATATGTTATACTTCATTATATTATATTACCTATTTCAGTTTTGGCAAAGTTTATTCACAAAGTAAAGGTTATTTAGGAAATTAGAAGATTATATATAATAATAATAATAATAATAATAGAGACTTTTATGGAAAGTTTCTCTAGATTTTATGAATGCTGATGAGTTCAAACCACATACAGTGGTGGCGACTCAACCTGTAACATTATCCGGCTGAATGAGCACTTTTATCATTAAGTCATATTAAATGATTGTGGGTATGATTTCAATTAGAAAATCGGTTTTAGAAAATTTCTATTTAAGAAGTGTAAATATTTTTGAGGAACTTTTGAAGTAATCTATCTTGGATCAGACGGTCCGAATACGATCATAATTTGTAAGGAGTACAAATATCACTCCTCATCTTAGAATGAGGTTGATTTGATCAAAAATCCATTATTAGGTGGCCCAACCCAATCAACCGAAGAGCAGCTATGAATCGACTCACAGAGCAGAAGTTGCTTGAGTAACAATATTTACACCCCTCAAAAACTATATATACACCCCAATTTAGTATATTTTTGAAAATCCAATATTATCCTTGAGTGAAATTACTTAAAAGACTAAATAGTTTATAAGTACACACCAATAATTATTAATTGGTTTTATATCAATCCTTTGTAAAAAAAGAAAAAGGAAGTTTCCTATTAATTGTTTGATATGATAATAAAAACCTTTCTATTTTATCAAACCCTAACTTCTATTTTAAATACTAATTTCAGTTTCTTTTATAGAATACAAATTGATTGAGTTGACAAACAATTTACTGCTATAATTGAGTAAAACAAAAATCAATACCAACAATAAACTTTCTTAAGAATAAAAGAATTAAGATACACTGATGTGTGCTGAGAGCCTCTTTTTAAATAAAGAATTAAAAAAAAAAAAGTATTAATGCAATGAAAGTAAAATTTTTTCATACAATTTTTTAGTGACATCAAATGTTTTTGCGGGAGCTAGAAATTATTTTTTTAAGAAGAAATTATTTATTTGAATAAAAAGATATAAAATAATAAAATTTTAAATAAAACTAATTAGATAACAAATAGTGGGGTGTGCTAACAAAAATATAATACAATAAAATTAAAGAAAGGGTATTTTTGGCATTAAGTGGGGTTTATTTATAAACTAGAGATTTTTAAAATATTTTAGGGGTGTACTTAAGAAAGGGGTGTATATACAGTTTTTAAGGGGTGCTAATATCGCCACTCAAGTTGCTTTTGTATACTATAAAGACTGTAGCCCAATTTCGAATTTGGGTTCGCTTAGCGGCTTAGGGAGATTTATTGGCCATCAACCAAAAAAAAAGCCTTATTCTGATTTTAATAAAATTTAAGCTTATTAATTAGTCTATAAAACAAATGAACTTATTACTTTATTAGTAGTGTGTAATTAATTAAGACCGATCAATAATTACTTATTGCTGTGCATGAAGAAGGCCCAATTGACTTGTCATACTCGTACACATTTGACTTGTGTACGTAGACGTAGTTGATAATTAAGATCACCACAACTCTGCATTATATGTATGATAATTGGCCAAGTACTACTGAGAAATATAAATGAAAAATGATAATTGGCCAAGTATTCCTAAATTTAGCTCTCCTCTGGATAAAATTCCTCACATCTGCACCACGAGGTTGTGGGTTCGAGTCTTTTCTCTCCCTAAAAAATCCCAATTTATGTAATTATGTAATACTTCCAAAAAAAAAAAAAAAAGTACAAATTAATGCTCACATTGGAAGTATGAGATGTGTGATTAACTATCTATCACCTTCATCAATTATATATGTGCATCTATTATATATGAACTATTAATTTCATCAAAAAAATACAAGTCTTGTTGTTTAAGTTCTGCAAGGGAGATCTTATGTAAAGGAGTCCTTGATTTTAATGTCTTCCGGGCTAGAAACTTCTGAGACACGTATTTCATTGTAGGTCGAGACTTCGGTTCTGATTGCAAGCATGCAAATGCTATAGCTGAAGCAAGAATAATGTCTTGTACAACTGTTGCATCCATTGCAGGCATAGGCCATCTGTCTAATATATCAATTAGCATTATGTTATGATCTAATGACGACGATGATAAAAATTAGATGAGTTCTCCTGGATGTCTTCCCATTAGTATCTCTAAAACTAATGGGAAGAACAACTTGACACGCCAAGAGAGAAAAAGAAAAAAAGAAAAAAGAAAAATGGAATTTGATTTTTGTGAAAGGAAAACTTGGAAGATAAAAAGAATGGATGGGAAAGAACAATAATAGATTATTATTTTTTTTTTTTTGAGAAATAATTAACAATGATAGAATTAAAGATAATAATAAAATTTCCAATTTTAAATAATAATAAAATTGATTAAATAACATAATAATATATGTCGATGGTGTGTACTTATAAAAATACAATTACATTAATTTAAGCAATCAATTAAGACCGATCAATAATTACTTATTGCTGTGCATGAAGAATGCCCAATTGACTTGTCATACTCGTACACATTTGACTTTTGTACGTAGACTTGGTTGATAATTAAGATCAACACAACTCTGCATTATATGTATGATAATTGGCCAAGTACTACTGAGAAATATAAATGAAACATGATAATTGGCCAAGTATTCCTAAATTAAGCTCTCCTCTAGATAAAATTCCTCACACATGCACCACGAGATTGTGGGTCCGAGTCTTTCCCCTCCCTAAAAAATCTCAATTTATGTAATTATGTAATACTTCAACAAAAAAGAAAAAAGAAATACAAAGGAGAAGTACAAATTAATGCTCACATTGGAAGTATGAGATGTGTGATTAACTATCACCTTCATCAATTATGTATGTACATCTATTATATATGAACTATTAATATCATCAACAAAATACAAGTCTTGTTGTTTAAGTTCTGCAAGGGAGATCTTATGTAAAGGAGTCCTTGACTTTAACGTCTTCCGGGCTAGAAACTTCTGAGACACGTATTTCATTGTAGGTCGAGACTTCGGTTCTGATTGCAAGCATGCAAATGCTATAGCTGAAGCAAGAATAATGTCTTGCACAACTGTTGCATCCATTGCAGGCATAGGCCGTCTGTCTAATATATCAATTAGCATTATGTTATGATCTAATGACGACGATGATAAAAATGAGAGGAGTTCTCCTGGATGTCTTCCCATTAGTATCTCTAAAACTACCACTCCAAAGCTATAAACATCACATTTTTCGGTCACAACCATGGTGTAAGCAAGTTCTGTCACAAGAAAAATGAAGTACAAGATGATCACCGGTCAAGAAATTGATAACATCCAACTATTTATAGTCTCACTTTCTAGCTAATAAACATGTGATCATTAACTATACTAAGAATGAAAATAAATATGTTAAAAAAAATAAATAAGAAATATGGATAAAACTATTTTACCTGGAGCAATATATCCACGAGTGCCTGCTAGTAAAGTTCTATTAGATGAGTCAGGATGTAGAAATTTAGCTGTGCCAAAGTCAGCAAGAAATGCATTCGATTCTTGGTTTAGTAGAACGTTGTTGCTTGATATGTCACGATGAACAATCGATGGTGTGCAACTATGATGCAAATATGACAAGGCATGTGCCACACTCTTGACAATGTTCACTCTCTTACTCCAATCCAACTTAATAGCTTTATTATGATAACGTAGAACACAAAATAAGCTTCCTTTCGACATGTATTCGTATATCAAAAACATACATTTCTTATGCAAACAAAAACCATAAAGCTTTACGATGTTTCGATGACGTATCTTGGACAGTACACGAGCCTCGTTTTCAAAACTCTTCATGAAAATCAACTCCCCAAATTCTGAACGATGAAGCTTCTTCAAGGCAAAAACTCTGTCATTAGACAGTTGCGCTTTGTACACGCTGCCATAACCTCCTGTTCCAATGCAATACTTGATGTCGAAATCCTCCGTAGCTTCAATGATGTCTTCAAACGCAATTCTACCATCATAATTCCATATCGAGAATGTATCTACACTCTTTGTTGCTTCAGCGTTGAGCTTAGTTTTCCCATCCCTGCATTTTTTTAGGAGAAAAAAGAATCCAAAAAATACTAAGGGAGTAAGTGTGCTGATTGGTAGAAATATTGTAAAGAAGAGAGTGATGTTATATGTTGTATCAGGTGAGCTTGGAGGAAATACTGAGAACACCATATCTATCTCACATGTTTTGGTTGATTCTGCTACAAGTTGCAGCAAATTTATGTCGAAGTTCAAACTAAAATGAAAGTTTTCATGACTACTTTTTCTTCCAGGATGACGCGGAGTTATGAATTTCCAGGAAATTAAGAGGCATGTAATCTGAAATTTTTGTGGGAATATCAGTGTCAGCTCAGTGGACCAACCTATCCCAAAAAAGTAATGTGATCAGCTAGAAAAGTATCCAGCGTGATTCTCACGAGTCAAGGTCTGCTACTAGCATTAATCTTCCAAAATATAAACTTAATAGAAAAGTATCCAGCGTGATTCTCACGAGTCATAGCACTTGACATGTTGACTTGTATAACACTTGTATGTGTGAGGTGTGTCTATAGTAGTAAAAAGTTTTGACTCCTTAATGTGATATCACCGTGAACTTATCTTACCACCGCAGTACCGCCCAAATGTGGCTTGACGGTAAAGGGCTTGAGGGTTTGCAATGATGATGCACTAGCTAAATTAAGCCAACTGGTGTTAATTAGGAGAAAAACTTGTGTGGGATGATCACACCAAGTCAACGGTGAGACCACTCAATGTAATTGTGTCATGTAATAAACTTATTAAGGTTTCAAAATCTATTTTATATTTCCAAAACATATTATACTGCATGCATAATTACATTGGACGGTCTCATATATAGCCACATGGTGAGACCCCGTCCGACACAAGTTTTTCTCGTTAATTAGAGCTTGCTTTTTGAACTGGACAGATGATAGCTCAGATGCTGCCACTGGTATAAAAAGAAAAAATATATATATCATTTGTCTATTTCAAGTTTTCAACCGTGTATTTTTTTCTTATCTCGCACAATTAAAAGTTGAGATATGTGAAGGCAGGAAATAAACTTACCCAACAATGACATGAGAACAGAGCATTGAAAATTCAAATTCAAATTCTCTTGTTCAAACGCTAGCTGAACTTTCATTATCAACTATTAAATATCCAGCAGCTCACAAGAGAAACTTCAGACCTATCACAACTGCATGAAATGGTCCAACAGATCAGGTTACATCATGTCAGTTAAAACTGATTAAATATTCAAACTTTTTTTTTTTGTTTCACTCTTGGCATTGAACATTTTATGTAGATATTCAACACAAAATATTCTACCAATTAAATTGTACTATAACTAAATTTTAACAAGCAAACAACTACTTGAAAGAAGAACCAGTAAACTTTCACTCTTAGCATTTCAATCGAATTAAAGACGCTCTATCAGCAGAATACACGTTAAAAGGAAGCTTATATTGTTTTCTACGTTATCATAATAAAGCTATTAAGTTGGATTGGAGTAAGAGAGTAAACATTGTCAAGAGTAGCACATGCCTTGTCTTATTTTGCATCATAGTTGCACATCATCAGTTGTTCATCGTGACATACCAAGCAACGTTCTACTAAACTGAGAGTGGAAGGCATTTCTTGTTTACTTTGGCACAGCTAAATTTCTGTATCCCAACTCATCTAATAGAACTTTACTAGCAGGCACTCCTGGATATATTGCTCTAGGTAAAATAATTATATCCATTTTTCTCGTGCTTTTTAATCATATTTATTTCCAGTTTTCTATATATATATATATAGTTGGATTTTAATAATCATTTTCTTAATGCTATAAATAATATATAGTGTGGAATTTGGGCCAATTGTCTTATAAATTACATTGTTATGAAACTAACCTCAGACCAGATATGAATGGTCAAGAATACTCATGATAGTGAGATATTATAGAAGAGTAGAAGACTCGTGATAGTGAGATATGAACTTTACCTTAATTTTCCTGCACGCTAGTAGTCTTCCAATTGTAACAAATTATCATTCTAATATTCACAAATTTTCTCATTTGTCGGTTCTTTGAATTCTTCAACTTAACTATTTTTTGCATTTGATTTTTGAGGAAGACTTTTAGGTCATTTTGTTTATGTGTGGAATTTTGGGTCACACATTGAGCTTCATTATTATTGTTAATTAACTTGGGAGTCATTTATCTAAGCTCTAAACTCGTCTATCTACCATTTGAGCTACACCCATGGAGGCTATTAATATTCATTGCTACATTATTTCATTTGCCGCATATTCGATAATTAAATTAACAAATTACAAGTTGAAATGATAGTTTTCTTTTTTTTTTTTTTTTTTTTTTTTTTTTTTTTTGTTGTTGTTGTTGTTGAAATATTACAATAATTCAAGGTTTTGTGGGGAGATATGAGAGACTTGAACCCACAACCTCATAGTGTGGGTGTGAGAGGCTTTACCATTGAGCCAACCTCATCTTATCTGAAATGATAGTATTATTGATAAATAAATATAAGCGTTTTGAGATAATGAAATATAGAATAGTCAATGTGACCCGAAGGCTAGGGGTCTTCGGTCTTCCTTTGATAATAACAATAAAGAGTTCACTTTTGCGAAGGGGGTGAGCATTACCCCCTCCTAAAAACATGATAAGTGTTCATGGAGGGATAAAATTAATTTTCAAAAAACTATTTGTTATTAGAAGTGAAACATGTTTTGAAATTCATTTACAAAAAAGCTAGTGGCAAACAAAAACAGAAGAATGATCACCAAAAGAAGTTTGCACATTTCTAAGAATTAGGATTTAAAAAACAGAGAAAACTCTTCCCTTAATTCTGTAAAGTATCTGTACCAGCCCCGATTAATAGAAGAAGGATATGAAGATTTTTTTTTTTTTTTTTTTTTTTTGAAATCTGACACTAAACATGTCAATGACCTATCAGAATCTGCACTAAAAGCGCAGCCCGGGCTACGGTCAATGGCCGGAAATCTACTCTTACGGTCAGGAGATATATACATTCACAACACCGACTATTCACACATTCAAACGATGAGGTATACACCACTTGAGGTAATAATACCAAATATAAATACTTTCTCATTTCTTAAATAACAAATCTAATTTCATATTTTTATATAAAGGAACTAATTCTTTAATAACAAATTTTCAATCTTAATTAACTAATTGTAAATCTTTGTTTCTACTTGTGGAAAACTGGGTCAATTAATTTGTGTAAATTTTTCTCTGTCACAAAACTAATGTACATATACAAGTTTGATTTTGTATAAGAAAAAGAAACATTGAAGAATTGAAGAAAATGAAAACCCCCCGTCAAGTACTGCACGACTGACTGACTCAACCTGTAAGAAAAATCACATTCTTCAAAATAAGAACCCTATAAATATCCATCAAAATATGAACTGCAATTCACAGCCAAAGCTCCAAACCAACAACTTAATTAAAATTATCTCTGTCTGCTACTTCAACATTCACAACAATGGCGTTCAAATCTTTTTCTCTTTTCTCCGCCTTGGCCCTCCTTGTCCTCATCTCTCTCCTGTCTGCTGAAAAGAAATCCCCAGTTGAGTTTCTGAAACAACTTCAAGGATGTCACAAGGGTGACAAGGTTAAAGGCATCCTTCAGCGTAAGAAATACCTCCATCGGTTTGGTTACTTGGATTACAAGAATTCCAAGAACCGAACCCATGAAAACGATGATGACTGAGATGAATTGTTGGAGTCTGCTGTTAAGACTTACCAGCTCAATTTCCATGTCAACTCCACTGGAGTTTTGGACAGGAAAACATTGTCGAAAATGGCAATGCCTCGGTGTGGAAATGCAGATATTGTTAATGGCACAAACTATATGAAATCTGGCGAGAAATCCCACCATCACCACCATGGCTCCGGCAGCCCTTACCACACAGTTGCTCATTTCTCTTTTTTCCCAAGACGTCAAAGATGGCCAAGTTCCCTAACACCTTTAACTTACTCATTTCTTCCAGGTAATTAATATATATATATATATTGAACAGCAAATTATATTCTATTGGCCTAAAGGCCGAAAAGCAAGGAGCTTCAAATACCCAATGGCCGAAACTCACCCTAAGCCCACAAAACAATCAACCCAACACAAGAAAAACCAAACAACCAGCAAACAGACCCCACGGACCACAACAGCCCACTACAAAAGCAGAACAGGCCCAAACCAAAAGCAACCAGATGAAACAGGACCCAAAAAGGCCCAAAAGAAGAAGGAAAAAAACACCCTACTAGACCGAACAAAAAAAAGCAGGGCCCAAACCAAGGCTTTATATATATAGTAACTTTATGGGATCCTGTACATTTTTCGTGCAGGATTTCAAATAGTACTCCACTATCTATTGGATTAACATCGGTATCTATTAGTTATCCTGCATGAAAAAAAAGTGTGGAATTTCTCACCTTATAAATAACATATATATATATATATATATATATATAGCAAGTATATATGTGCAATTTTGTTGAAATCATCGGTGTCATTTTGATCAATAGTACCGTAAAGGTCTTGATCAAAATGTTATGATTTTGACATTTTGATCAAAACCATTTTTGTACAGGGACCAGAGGTGAAGCAATGGAACCCGTGGCAAAAGCTTTTCGGACATGGCAAGGGAACACACACTTCACATTCTCAAGAGTTGTAGATTCCACAAATGCTTACATCAAGATCGGTTTCGGCAGTCGTGATCATGGAGATGGGTTCCTGTTCGACGGGCCAGGTCAAACCATAGCTCATGCATTTGCACCCACCGATGGAAGGTTTCACTATGATGCAGACGAGCAATGGGCTGCAGGTGCAACCCCCGGTTCGAAGTCTTTCGACTTGGAAACTGTTGCATTGCATGAAATTGGTCACCTTCTTGGACTCGGACATAGCCAAGTGCAAGGAGCTATCATGTTTCCTTCCATCTCGATTCTCGACTGGGGTAACTAAGGGGTTGCATCAAGATGATATTCAAGGTATTAGGGTTTTGTATAACAAGTGAGATATATAGTTGGAAGCTTTAGATAATAATCTGATTTAAGAATAAATTAATTGCATAATTAAATAAATATGGAGGGGAGAGTTAGAAGATATAGAAGAGAAAAATTTTGATTTTATGTTTATATATATATATATTAAATAACATTATTTAGCACAGTTGGTGATTATCTTCATTTCACCATTATATTCAAGTGCTTTGAATTTTTATTATTTCTAATATTTTAAGTTTGACCTATCTAACACATCCAATCAATAAACCCTAAAATCTAAAATTTTAATTTATTGTATTAAAATAGTTCATCTATTATTATGATTCATTTTTATTTTATCCATTATATTTTTTCTTATTTTATTGTTTTAATTTATTTAAAATCAATAATTAGATGAATAAAAAATTTAAAAACATGTCTAGTAATATTTATTAATCAATTATTTTTGTATAAATTTAAAGTGAACAAAATTTCTTGTTATAAAATTAGATTTTAATTTTTTTAAAAATAAATATTATAATTTTTCACTATTTATGTTGTTTTTCTTGTTATTATTTATATTTTAATATTATGTTTCTTGTTGTTATTTCTTTTGAATGTAAGATTATTTAGTTTATCTTAAGTAAGTGTTCTATTTATTTTATTTTATTTAAAGTTAATTATACTATCAATTTTTGTATATAAAAAATCTCATTTTATTATGATTTTAAATTTTAAATATATATTTTTTATATAATTGTTATTTTGTTCAAGTGTCTCACCTCGTTAAAATTTCTTGGTCCGCCACTGTTTACATTGTGGGTGGTGTATATATATATATAAAATTTGGCATTTTTTTTTTCTCTTTACTGTGGAAAGTGGAAGACTCATGATAGTGAAATAACCTTAATTTTCCTGCACGATAGATAGGAGTCTTCCATTGTCACAAAATCATTTTAATATTCACCAATTTCTCATCATCAGTTATTGGTTCTTGGAATTCTTCTACTGAATTATTACTCGCATTTAGGAGGTGCATATTTCAAATCCGTAATCTCGTGGTACAGGTTTGAGGGGTTTACTACTGGACTAACATTATCTCTTCTTTTTGGATCATACATTGAGCTTCATAGTTATCGTTAATTTAAGCACGAAAATAACCTCTCAATAAAAGATAAATTAATAACGTCAGATATCTCAGCTTGTACTTTTGTCATTCTATTATCAAGTTGCATTCATTTAATTCTCTCAAGTATTTGTACCTGCCCGAATAAAAAGTATATGGAGAATTTTATTTTTATTTTTTATTTTTAAAATCGAACACTATACAGATAGCGGATCCGTCGATACCATTCCACCGGATACCTCTTTAGATTTCTGCTCTCAGAAATGTATTTTTCAAACTAAATGCTTTCTCTATTCCTAAAAAACAAATCTAATTTTTTTAAACCGACATATCTTCTTTTTTTTTTTAAAAAAAACAACAAATCTAATTTCTTATTTTTATATTAACCAACTAATTAATAACAGTTATTCAAGCTGTTAACTCTTAATTTTTTTTGTGTACCACTTGAGTGGACGATTAGAGCATGATACATTTTTAGACCGAATGTACTCTTACCATATTAACTAGTAAGTGCCTGTGGAAAAACTGGGCCATTTTGCGTATAATTTTTATATGTATTAAGACTTTTGAAACATTTGGAATTTAGTGGAAACAAGGAAAAAGTCATTCAACCCCATTAACTTCACTCATGTACGACTGAATGACACAACTTGTAAGAAAAATTCCTCGTATGAACCCCTATAAATATCCATCAAAATATGAATTACAATTCACAGCCAAACCATCTGCTACTTCAATTCACAACAATGGCGTTCAAATCTTTTTCTCTTCTCTCCTTGGCTCTCCTTGTCCTCCTGTCTCTCCTGTCTGCTCACTCAGTCTCATCAGCAGACAGCACTAAAAAGAAATCCCCAGTTGAGTTTCTGAAACATCTTCAAGGATGTCACAAGGGTGACAAGGTTAAAGGCGTCCTTCAGCTCAAAAAATACCTTCATAAGTTTGGTTACTTGGATTACAAGAATTCCAAGAACCGAACCCACGAAAACGATGATCATTTTGATGAATTGTTGGAGTCTGCTATCAAGACTTACCAGCTCAATTTCAATGTCAACTCCACTGGAGTTTTGGACAGGAAAACATTGTCGAAAATGGCGATGCCTCGGTGTGGAGTTGCAGATATTGTTAATGGCACAAACTATATGATATCTGGCGAGAAAGACCACCATCACCACCATGGCCCCGGCAGCCCTTTCCACACAGTGGCTCACTACTCTTTTTTCCCGAGCCGTCCAAGATGGCCAAGTTCCCTAACACAATTAACTTACGCTTTTCTTCCAGGTAACATGGTAGATTGGTATCTATTGAGGATTTTACACGAAAAAATGTACATGATTCTGCACCTGATAATGCACACATATATATAATTTATATCTATAGCATGTATGGCAGATTTTGTTTGTTTTTTTTTTTTCAGCAAAACCAGCTTTTTTTTTTATATAAATAAAAATGGATTGTTAAAACAGTACCATTTTGATCAATAATATACTGTAAGGGATTGATCAAAGTTTTTATGGTTTTGGCGAGTTTTGATCAAAGTTGTCTTATATAGGGACTAGAGGTGATGCAATGGAACCTGTGGCACGAGCTTTTCGGACATGGCAAGGGAATACACACTTCACATTCTCTAGAGTTGAAGATTCTACAAATGCTAACCTCAAGATTGGTTTCGGCAGTCGTGATCATGGAGATGGGTTCCCGTTCGATGGGCCAGGTCGAGTCCTAGCTCATGCATTTGCACCCACCGATGGGAGGCTCCATTATGATGCGGACGAGCAATGGGCTGCGGGTGCTGCCCCTGGTTCAAATTCGTTCGACTTGGAAACTGTTGCATTGCATGAAATTGGTCACCTTCTTGGACTCGGACATAGCAGAGTGGAAGGAGCTATCATGTATCCTTCCATCTCTAATGGAGTGACTAAGGGGTTGCATCAAGATGATATTCGAGGTATTAGGGTTTTGTATAACAAGTGATCATGTATAGAGTTGGAAGCTTTAGATAATAGTGTGATATAAGAATAAATTAAAGCTAAGAATAAATCAGTTGCATATATACTTACTAAATAAATGGAGGGGAGATCAGAAGATCGACAAGAGAAAATCTCAATGTAGTTTTCTGCTTGTGTAATACTATAATAATGATTTTGCTTTTTGATTTTCTTCTTAATTATACGGGTTGTTCTCGTGAGAGATCATGAACTCTTAAAATTATATATGTCCATTGATGAACTGAATATTGTAAGGAGATATACCTAGACGATTAAGAAATGAATTCCTTGAAAGAGCAAATATTTTGTGAAGAAAGTGCATAAAAAAACCAGATTAAAGTGGGAAGCCAAGTCCATAGCATAATAGCACTAGAGAGAATGAGCAACTTTTTTATTCATTTATGTTTCCAATCCATAAAGAATTTTTATACATAAATTATTCTATATTAAGTGGATTACACGGATTTTATCAATAAGAAGACTATCTGTCAATATACAAGTGCAGAGAAAGAGTGTGTGCAATCACAGGCGGCTATGCTGCGCTGAGAAAGCCGGCTTGAAGCTGGCGATGCCAGTGATTTCTCTGCCGGTAACCAAGGTGTTAATATCATAAGTGCCTTCGTAAGTGTAGATGGGCTCCAAATCACAGAATGCCTGAAATGTTCATACAAAACAGACAGTAAATAATAAATGTTAAAATCAGTGGTTCAATTGGCATCCTTTGTCTTTCTAAAAGAACCAGGACGATTAAATATGAATTACATCTAGTTTATCAAGAAAACCAGTAACGATTAAACTTAAATCTACTACAAAATTCTTAGTGAAGAACAATGAAATAAACAAGACCTTTGCAACCAGAAAATCAGCCAAAACTCCATTGCCACCTAGTAATTCACGTCCAAGAGAAATTGTTTCCCTAGCCTTTGAGCTGATCCAAGCCTGAAAGTAATATTATTTTTCAGGGCTATGAAGCTCTGCAGAGAAGTCAAATTTATTACAAATTTATTACCTTTGCTAAGCTGGCTTGTCCGTGGGTCATGTTACCCTTATCATACAATTTGCAAAGGCGCCAGCCAACAAGAGTCATTGCTTGGACATTGCCCAGCATTTGAACAAGTTTCTGTTGGTTGAGTTGGAAAGCTGCCAATGGTGCTCCAAACTGTTTTCTCTCCTTCAGATACCTTTGAATAACATAAATTTCAAGTCCATAATGAAATCTCAAAATAATTAGCATACAACGGCAGACTGTATTACCTGTGACACATATCATAGACGCCCATTGACATACCAATAGGTTGCCATGCCACCATTATACGTGAAACAGCCAGAACCTGTATTGAAATAGTAGTATTTAATTAGATGGTTTGATAGTCGAACATGTGATCAATTCAAGATTTATAGCAATATATTGACAAAAAGAAGGAACCAACAATATACATGATGCTTGCAAATTTCCCATAATTACTATAGACAAAGAGAACGTAATGTTGAATAGTCAATTAAGAAATCTTACTTCCAAGGAGTAAAAAGGAAAAATGGTCAGTTAACTTTCTTTGGCAGTAAAAATGCTTACTTCCAAGGAGTGGTAGTAGCATGTTATGATAACAGTTTCACTTAAGCTGCCATTTAGGTGAACTAAAGATTTAAAGATTTCTATTTATTCATTTTTGTATCCACCAAGCCTACCAAAGAAGACATTTTCTATAAAATTACAATCTCCCAAAGTGTCGATCACAAAATATCACTTAGTATAGAAAAAATAATAATAATAATAATGATGAGATAATTATCTATGAAAACTAGCTAGAAGAGCACCTTGTTTGTATCCTGGAAAGAATTGACACCAGTTAGTCTGTCCTCATCAGGTACAAATACTTTCTTTAAGAGAATGTCTCCATTTTGCACAATCCGTAGACCAATTTTGTTTTCTATTTTTGTAGATGTTAATCCAGGAGCATTCTTCTTTACTATATAACTGAAACAAAAAGCAGAAACACTCTACATGTTAAGAAAATGAGCATGCTGGTGAACAAAACCAACTATTACACATAACTTGCAAATAAAAAGCCTGTAGAACATGCATATTAATCTAAGTTTGAATGTATGTTATATGACAACAAAAAAGCGTCAATGTGTATCTTCCTAGTAAATTAGAGAAGATGATGTAGAGGTTCCAATCAAGTGCTAAGTAGGTGCCTTGAAAATGAGAATCCAACTTTTGAAAGAAAAATGGAAGACAGTTTCCTACTTTTCATATGACCTTAAACATACCCATTTATCTGATTTGTTGTGGTATTCCTCGCAAAAATAATTAACACATCTGCAAAGGTACTATTTCCTATCCAGCGCTTTTGGCCCTCAAGTATCCAACCTCCTTCAACCTGATCATCAGAGGGCATAGAATAATATGACATAGCAAGAACCCAGTTGCTTTTATGAATAGAGTGTGTGTGTAAATATGTATATATATATATATATATATATATATAAAAGAGGTTGAGAGCTTGGACCTTTGTTGCGGTTGTTCTCAGAGAACTTGCATCACTTCCATAGTCAGGTTCAGTCAAAGCCTTAAAGATGATATTTGAATTTTTAGTAGTTCAATTTTATCAGAACCAACAATTTCCTGATACCATAAAATACCAAAAGCCAACTACTTACCCAACAGCCGACAGTGTTTAACAGGGCCATAGAAGGTAAATATTTCTGCTTCTGTGCTTCTGACCCGCAGAGTGCTATTTTTGACATTCCAGACAAGTTATACAAGGTCATGGTTTGTCACAGCTTTTGTTAAAACCAAACCCAAAAGGGAGAAAAGGTCCAACGAATAACATATTATTGGAGAAAGAAATGACATCAAGATCTCACCAATAGTGAGCATTGCCAGACAGGAATGCACAGAAAAGAAAGTACAACAACTCGCATCAACTCTAGCAACTTCTGCCACAGCTATTGCAGATGCAGTAATAGAGTGACCAGGACACCCATAACCCTGAGTCACAACAAGTTCAATATTCAACTCACTACATTTTCTACCACAGGAAACATAAAAAAGTAAAAACTATACCAGATGTATAAAGTACCTTGATCGTACCACCAGCAATATGCAGGGCAGCAAACTTCGGAACTACATGAAATGGAAACTCAGCCTTCTCCCAGTACTGGAATAAAAAGAAAATACATATAATCTCTTTCTTTGTAAGCATACAATTGCAGTACATTAAATCAATGCCTAAAAACCAACAGTTACATGCTATACATGCAAACAAAGTCACCGATATATTTCAAAAAGAAGCTGTTAGTGACATGAGAAAGACACCTTTGTCATTATTGGTGCTATATCTTTTTCCATACACGCCCTTACTTTCATCTTAATAGCCCGCTCTTCAGAAGTCAATAGATCATCAAATTGGTAATAATCTGATGCTGTAACATTCAAATACCAAGACATGAAAATGCCAAAAAAAAAAAAAAAAAAAATGGCTGAAGTCAGCATACAAATAGAACTTGCAACAAGCTAAAGTGCAGATGATCTACCAA
Organism: Acer saccharum; assembly: GCA_030490815.1. NCBI lineage: Eukaryota > Viridiplantae > Streptophyta > Magnoliopsida > Sapindales > Sapindaceae > Acer > Acer saccharum. Next base: position 39,927,405 of record CM059875.1, read on the forward strand.
AATTATACCATAGAACAAGGAACATAATACAGATTATCTACCAAAACTCATAATTCTAGATATTTAATCTCCCAAGATTAAAGTTGACAACACAATGACATAATTCATGCCCAACTCAACAAGTTTTAGCTGCATCAATATTGTAGCAAATATAGATCAATTAGATCTAATCCAATCCAATCCAATCCATAAAATTCTCTAGCGTGACTGAAGATGCTTTGTGATTTGATCATCATTCTTACCACAAGGAGGAAACTGGGACACTGGAGTTGCTTGAGGGAATGCAACAGAAACATCCAGTGCTGGTAAATTGAAATAAGAACTTCTTGCATTTTCGTCAACCTCATCTGTGCCAAATCAATGATAAGTAAATTAATTATGCCTTTCACCGCACAAATTTGATCAAAAAGCAGCTAAACAGCGCTAAAAGTACATGTCATTTCCCCAAACAAATAACGAAATCGCTAAACCAGCTGAAGTATACATGTATGTATGTAAAACAAATAGCCTTTCGAATTAACTCTCTGTATCCATATTTTTAGTATATTCTTTCACAACTACGCATATTTACGATGATTAAAAACATCAAAACTTGGATTTACATCTAATAATCTCCACTCGTAAGCATCAAAAATCAAATTTTCTACATATCATTCTATTTATCAATTCCAATATCATAAATTTTATACTGCAATTTATGAGAATGAATACATTTTCTCGATTCTCTCTATCCAAAATCATATTCTAATCTTCGTATATGATCCATTCGATACCTCACATAAAAACAACAATGCCAGCAGAATCGGCTTATATAAAATCACATGTATTGAAATTTGAAGACAAACAATTATTAAGCAAAAAAAAAAAAACGAACCTTGACGCAGAGAGGAGAGAACAGTCATGGTGATTAGAATTGTTGGAAGCTAATTCGTGGTAGAGTCGACGAAGCGATTGCCTTCGATTGCGAGTAGATTTTTAGAATAAAAATTCAACGGGAAATTGTATGTTCTTATTAGTATGACGTGTACAAGATAACAAATAGAGTTGGCACGAGAACCCATCCTCTGACTTGATGGTCAGTTGGGTCCTTGAGAAATTCAAGGTCAGGGGTTCGAATGATGATTTCTAAAAAAAATAAAAATAGAGTTGGCACGCAAATTTATGTTTTTTTTATATTTTTTCGAGACAGTTGGGCAAGTTAAAAATTCGAATAATAAGTGGATTAGGATCATTAAAAAAAACTCCAAATTTAATTGCTGTCTAGATAGAAATAATAACAGTTTATGTAGATATAGAATTTTCTTTTAGAGAAAAAAAAAAAAAAAATGAATCAACGCTGATTATGCTTAATTTAATCATTTATCATTAATATAGGATCACGTAAAATATGGAAAGTAAGACGGGTGCGGATAGTCTTTTTTTTTAAGAATTAAATAAATTTGAGATTTTTTGGACCAACCTCATATTGTCTTTTTAAGTCATATTTGGAATTTTAATTGACATGACAATTCGATTATGTAATCAATAGGTGATGAATATAATAATATCATAGACAAGATGAGATTGGCCTATTGGTTAAGCCCCTCACACCCACACCCACACCTTCAGCACGAGGTTATGGGTTCGAGTCCCCCACCTAAGAAATCTAAATTATTGTAATATTTCAAAAAAATATATAGTAATATCATAATTAATATATATTTATAAGTTTGTGAAATTAATCAACTATCATTTAGCGTCTTGCACAAACATACAAATAGTCAAATATACATTAATTATGAATTAAATAATGTATAAGTTAATAATTGTAATGAGCCATTCATTGGTTGATGGGCCGTATATAATATTATCAAATAAAGTTTAAACAGGCCCATTCTAAAAAAATGTTTGGGGCTCAGACGAATGGACTACACCAATCATAAAACGCTGTCGTTTCAGACAGTAAGTAAAACGACGCGTCTCACACCCTTTAATTCCTTTTGTTCCTCTAACAAAGAATCATTAATTGTCAATTTTTTTATGTCTGTGTACGTAGCTATATATAGTTGGTTGGTTATCAAATGAAGAGAAGCTTATCATACAAAAAAGAGATTTAAAATCCTTAACTCATGATCTTATTGTGTTACTTGATGGTTTTGAGAAAGGCAACAGTCCGTTTGGAAACGCTACTTCAAATAGATCTTTTAAAGTAGACCTTCTACGAGTAGAGTTTTTAACAGGAATATATTGATTGTTTGGTTGTCAATTAGAAAAAAGTTTTTTTTAAATGATAGGATTACCAAAATATTCAAAAAGTATTTTAAATGATAGGGTTATAGTAGACATTTTAGTGTTATTAAAAAAAACTCAAAAAATTCTACTTGAAAAAACCTAAAATTTGAGCTTCTCTAAGTAGACGTTAAATAGTTTTTTTAATCATTCAAAAGCTCTACTGAATGACAACCAAACCACACCAAAAAATTTAAAAAGAGCTTTTTTTAATTAAAAAAACTCTTTTAGCCAGTAAAGAAGCTCTTTCAAACGGGCACTAAGACTACCGAAACTAAAACTGATTCAACTAAGAATATCTCTCTCTCTTTTTAAATGAATTAAGAAAAGCATCAGAGAAGGTCTCGATAATACCAACAATTACAAAAGGCTAGGGAGACAAAATCTTGCACAAATGACTTTGATTTTTGGGTAACTAGAACTAATTGTTGTTTCTATTTGTGGAATTTGAGTCAATTGTTTTATTAGTAATATTAGGCTAATTGACACTGATACTCTATGAACTATGGCCGAATTTACACTTTACCCCCTATACTTTTTTTTTGCCACTAAACCCCTGAACTCTTATAAATTGGCAATCGTTGAAGGATTTTTCCCCCTCACGAGAGGACAAAATCCTTCAACGATTGTCAATTTATGAGAGTTCAGGGGGGTTTAGTGGTGAAAAAAAAAATATTGGGGGCATATTGCATATTTTAGAAGTGTTTAGGGAACATCAGTGAGGGGCAAAATCCTTCAGTGATTACCAATTTATAAGAGTTCAAAGGGTTTAATGGCCAAAAAAAAAAAGTATTGGGGGCATATTGCATATTTTAGAAGTGTTTAGGGGCATTAGTGCCAATTAGCCTTAATATTATTATGAAAGTAAAACGACATGAGTCTTCCATTGATAAATACACACTAGTCTTTATTTTTTTGTGTGGAATTTTGGGTCAATATCTCTTTTTCCTTGTTTCTTTCTAGAATTTCAGGCCTATATATATTTTGGTAACTTTTAAGTAAGGGATCTCTTACTTTATTTTTGATAAGGATCTTGATGAAATCACATCGTTTTTTATAAATTTCGATCTTAATTTTTTTGTGAATAATAAGTTCATTGAAACCTACCTATGAATAAAATTTGAGGATTTTTCAAGTACTGGAACTATTGTTTTGAATTTTCCCATATTTCTCACATTTTTTTTTTATATGCTTTTATATTAACAAAATCAGGATAAATTAAATAGCTTAGTGCTTAAAAAATTCTCAAATTTTATTTATAGATAGATTTCATTAAACTTATCTTCCACAAAAAAAAATATATAAAATAAAAAAAAATCAAAATTCATAAAAATCCATATGATTTCATCAAGATCCTTATCAAAATTAAAGTAAGGGATCCCTCATTTAAAAGTGTGTATATATATATTAACAATTTTATGCCAATATTGATATTAATTTTAATTATTATTATCATTTAATCATTATAATTTTAAAATATAATACTAACATCTTAAATATATAGACAATTAGATGTGACTTATGAGTTGTGATTAAGAAATATAGAAATAATTATGTGACTTGCAAATTAGGGGTCTTCCTTTGATAATGACAATATAAATATTTTCCAATTTACGAACATTTTTTATGTTGATTCTTTGAATTTTTCTTGGTCTTCATTCTTCAAGAGTAGAATTTAAGGATTATTGGTAATTGTCGTTTTCAATTTTTTTTTCTTATGCATAAATCAAAAACTAACAAAATATCTATTTGATGAAAAAAAAAAAAAATCCATTTACAAAAAGCTATTGATTAACAAAATTACCAGAAAATTAAACTAAAATTTATTCTAAATTTTTCATCACAAATGATGTAGCAACTCTAAAATATAGCACCAATCATCTTTTCATGATTCATTTTAATTCTTATAAATTAATTAAATGTTGTTTTCGTAAGTGGAAAACTGGGTCAATTCTTCAACGTACATAACCAGTCATATCATATGCATATGAACTTATGAAGTCGTTCAACTTATAAGACAAAATGACAAATCGCATCCTTTTCACATTCCTCGTAGGAATTCTATAAATACCCATCAAAACATGAACTACAATTCACAGCCAAACCAAAAACTAATTAATATTATCTCTGCTACTACAATTCACAACAATGGCGTCCAAATCTTTTTCTCTCTTCTCCTTCGCCCTCCTTGTCCTCCTGTCTCTCCTGTCTGCTCACTCAGTCTCATCCGCAGACACTAAAAAGAAATCCCCAGTTGAGTTTCTGAAACATCTTCAAGGATGTCACAAGGGTGACAAGGTTAAAGGCATCCTCCAGCTCAAGAAATACCTCGAACAGTTCGGTTACTTGAATTATAAGAATTCCAAGAACCAAACCCACGAAAACAACGATGACTTTGACGAATTGTTGGAGTCTGCTATCAAGACTTACCAGCTCAATTTCCATGTGAACTCCACTGGAGTTTTGGACAAGAAAACCTTGTCGAAAATGGCGATGCCTCGGTGTGGAGTTGCAGATATTGTTAATGGAACAAACTGCATGAAATCTGGCAACAAAAACCACCATCACCGCAATGGCTCCGGCAGCCCTTTTCACACAGTTTCTCACTACACTTTCATCCCAGGAAATCCTAGATGGCCAGCTTCCCAAACACATTTAACCTACTCTTTTCTTCCGGGTAATTAATTTTGCATAAAGAAATATGAAAATAGAAATTAAATTTTGAATCATTTATACATTATAAATTTAAATATATACATTTAGTTAAGTTGTTTGTGCATATCCTCAATCTTTGTGAGTGGGTTCGAGTATTGTGTGTAAGGGTGAAGCTAGATTCATCAAATTTGGAAGGTCTGAGGTCAACTTGAAACATTAATAAAATTTAAATAACAAAACATATAGGGTAAAATTTAAATAAAGCTCCCTGACATCGTGGTGGCTTCAGAATAACTATCCAGACTACGCTAGCCGTGTTTGATTTAGACAGTTCCCGATAAAATCCTACTATCAAATTTACTAACAATCTATGCATTTTTTCTTACAGGGACAAGAAGTGATGCAATAAATCCTGTTGCAAAAGCATTTCAGACATGGCAAGGGAACACACACTTCAGATTCACAAGAGAACAAGACTCGGCAAATTCTAACATCAAGATCGGTTTTGGGCGTGGTGATCATGGTGATGGGAGGAGTAACGCGTTCGACGGTCCGGGTCGAACCATAGCTCATGCATTTCCACCCACCGATGGGAGGTTCCATTACGATGCAGACGAGCAATGGGCTGTGGGCGCAACCCCGAATTCGTTTGACTTGGAAACTGTTGCATTGCATGAAATCGGTCACCTTCTCGGACTTGGACATAGTGAAGTTGAAGGAGCTATCATGTATCCTTCCATCTCTACTGGAGTCACTAAGGGGTTGCATAGAGATGATATTGATGGTATTAAGGCTTTGTATCAAGTCTGAGAGGAATATTATTATCAAGTGATTAGAGAATAAATTAAGGAGAGTAGTGAATTGAATACTTAAATAAATGGAGGGGAGAAGAAAGAAATGTTAATTAGTTTATGTTATAATGGATAAGCAAACGGCATCGTTTAGGATACCGCTTTGATGGGCTCGTTCTATCTATGGGCCAATTATAGGAATTTGTCTATGGGCTTAATATTTTTTTTTCCTTTTTTTTGTCCATTTTAAATTCTGTTTAATTCTTCTCGGAATAAAGAAAAATAATTAATTAAAACTGATTGAATTTATTTTGAACTTCTCTAAGACATATATGAACAATGGATTGATCACAAAGAGTAATACCACTTAATTTAAATTTTTTATCTGAAAACTTATTCTAAATAATATGAAGCGTGAATCTCTTATGGTAAATGATATAAGTAACACTTAGTTTTTTTATTTTTATTTTTTATTTTTATTTTTCTATTTAAAAATAAAAATTAAGTCAAAAAAGAAAAGAAAAATAAAGATTCATATTGCTTAATGTAAGTATTTAAAATCATTACGTCATTTCTCCCTGATAATGAGTGGTATTAACTTGCAAGTGCTGCCTTTAATTTGTGCGTGTTTTGTGTTGTGAATCAAAAGTACTGTAAATGCAAGGCGTCCTGGTTGCCTAGGGGCGAATGGTAATGGAGGTTGTCTACCATTTTATATATATATATATATATATATATATATTTTCAAGTTTTAAGTGGCTAAATTTATACAATTGCTAGTGGACCAAATTTCAAGTTTTAAGTAGGCCAATTTACCAATTAACAATCTTCAGACTACATTTGCAAGAACTCTCTATTTATACAAAATAAAAATGTTTATTCTTTTCTATGTACTAGTATATTATTTTATTATTTACTCTTTTTTTTTTGTTAGGGTTTCCTTATTACATTAAAATTGATTTATGGTTAGTTTGATTTAATTAAATTTTTTTGTGATTCGTTTGTTGCTAGAATTATAGGACATATAGATATAATTATTTATGTGTTAGCTTGTTGGAACATTTTTTTTTTTTTTTTTTTACTTTTTGGTGATTAAAAGTATTTTAAACAAAATAAATAATTATGATTTGTTTGTTATTTTCAATAATTGAAAAAAAAAAAAAAAAAAACCTTTTTATATTTGGGATTGAGATTGATGAATTGAAACATTAATAAAATTAATTATGTCTCATTATATTTGACTAACAATATGATTATTGTCTTTTATTTGATATAGATCACATGTTTAAATAATTTTGATACGTGTGGGCAAAAAGAGTGGAAAACCTACATGTAATACTTAAATTAATAAAGTTTGTTTTTATAAATCAATTTGCATTAAATTAATCTAATGATTAGGTAGCTTTGAGATAGATTTGATAAATTATAATTTCAGGACGACCAACAACAATCACATGTTTAAATAAAATGCTGATTTTATTCAACAATTGAACTTATTAATATAGCTTCATTTCATAATGCGAATTACACAACAAATTCTCTGCTGCTTTTTTTTTTTTTTTTTCTCCCTTCTAAGATTTGGAAGCTTCTGAGTTTTCTATTGCAATAATCTCTTAATTTAATTAGGTGAAATTCTATTGAACACACTGAAACTTTATTTTGGTCATTGTTTATTACAACTAGTTTGTCAACCCGTGCAATGCACAGACTTTGTTAAAAAATATATTTAAAATTTGCTTTTACTTTTCTCATTTTACATCTTAATTTTTCATTTCATAATATAATTTAGCTGTTTAGGCTAAATTAATGTGCCGAGTGTATTGAATAACGTGGTAAAGCAACATAATTACTAAAATGGTGGCTCAATTGCAACCCAACAAATTTCTCCCAAGAAAAATTTAGTATCTTTGTATAAAAGAGTCTGTTTTATAGTGAAATAAAAAAATTTAGAGTCTATAGACTCTTCAAAAATACAAAAGTCTCTGATATTTATGATTTTATTTAATAAGAGTCAAATGTTAATTGGGAAAAGTAAAAGTCAAATACAAATTTGAACTCAAAGTTTAAATATTAAATTTGAATTAATCATATTAAATGATATTATTTAAATTAAAATTCATAATATAGATAGTGGTTTACTAATATTTAAAACAAATCTAATGATAAGAACATAATAATCATTATTAATATTATTACAACGGTTGTGTCTCTATATCTTTTTAATTATGTTCTTATTAATTAGTAATTAATAAGAATATAATTACAAATAGTATAGCTCTTTAACTTTTTAAATTTTCCTAAAATGTTTTTGGTAGTTATTTTTAATATAATTATAAAGGTCGTGGCTCTCTATCTATTTAGCCATGAAAAAACATTATTATATTAATTAGTAATTAATAAAAGTATAATTACAAATATTGTAACTCATTAACTTTTTAAATTTTCTGATAGTGTTTTTGGCAGATTGTTTTTTAAAATTATTTGATTACTTTTATTCCACGTTTTTTAATTTTCTGATAACGTTATTCACTTGATTTAATTTATTGTTGTTGTTGTAAAGGAAAAAGTGAAATTAGCCTTTTAAGTGCGTCGCAGACTCATAGTTCTACCTAAAATCATAATCAATTCAAATACTGTCTCAATTACTAAGAAAACAAAAATGTTTTAACTTCAATTGTTTTTTTCTCAGTCAAACCTCGTCAAAATACTTCACATGAACAACGTCGTAAATGTTAGGCTGCTGTTCAATTTGTGCAAAAGCCTCGTATATCGGCATCCTTGGAACAAAATTCACGACAACCACAATCAAATCAAACACAATACATATAAAAACAAAATCGAGTTACAAAGCAAAATCGGAAGTCGACTTCAATCAATTTTAGACGATTATCAACCAGCTCATGACGATTATCAAAATAACAATTTGACAGCTACCATGGCTTAGCAATAGGAATAATCAGCTTCAACTATATGATGTTGAATCTCACTAAATACGCACAAAACTATACGAGAAAAAATATTTTGACAGTAATTGTTAAAAGAGAGAATGAATTTTGGGGATTCAATTAGAATTAAAAAATTATTAAAATTGGGCTGTAAATTAAAATTATACAAATTCAATTAAACAATGGCTTTTAATCCAATCGGAAGAGATTGAAAAGTTGGGCTTTTAATCAGATATCAAAAAATGGTCATAGGATATTTAAACAAAACAAAACCCAAATCAATTAAAATGTAAATTGACACCAGGTATTTATTTTGGTTCATTGTCTGTAGAGTAAACATCATTAACATTAAAAGAATACTCATATAAAATGATATAAATGCCTAAATAAACAATCTAGAAAAAAGGCAATAATAGTTACCTGGATAAACCAGTGGTTACATGGTGCAAATTGCTCTGCCAGCTCGACACATCGAGATGCTATTTCAGTTTTGTATTGATTATAGTTAATGCTAATCATGTAATCAATCATGCGGTCAACAATCACTTCCACATCGGAGGACTTGGTCATTTTAGCCCTTCCAATTGCTTAAATGGATCCATAGATTTTGGCATATTACATTTGTTTTAGGGGTAAGACTCATTTGTTTATAGTATGTCGTTAAACATCAACTCTAGAAGGTGATGACTGATTAGAGATATAGTTATTGTAAATGAATCCTCCAATTGGTGAGCAACTCTGTTTCTGCTCTGTTATTTATCTTCTTTGCTCTGCTTTGCCTTTCTTTCAAAATAGAACTTCTACTTCAAACGAATTATCAATATTGAATTTTTCATGTTTTAATGAAGAAGTTAATATATATCAGTTGACACTTGCTTTTCTAGATAGGTCATATTTCTTTCTCTTGCAATTTTTATATTCTTCTAGTGATTAATTTTCTAAATGAATTGCTACATGTTTTTTAATTAATTATAATTTGATAGCAGAATCGGGGTGAATTGTTGATTGCTCCGTTTGAAACCAATACAAGACAGGGTGAAAAAACCAATTGAACTAATTGAGTACGTGACTCTTTGATTTTCTATTCACAAAATGTGAAAAATATAGACTTTTTCAAATATATATTTGGTTTGTTGCTACAAAAATATCACTTATGCCATCTCCAACCTAAACAGTGTTTTTGGTGCAACTTTTGCACTATTTAACTATTCCATTTCTTTTCATTTTTTTAACATTTCTCCACAATTAACTTTTCATCCCATAATTAACATAATATTGAAATATGATAAGAAATTATGAAATTAATATATTAAAAAAATTGCATTAGTTCTCCTTCTCTCTGATTCTATTGTAGTTGGAGAAGTTATTCATTTTTTATTTTTTTTTGAAGTATTACAATAACTATTACAATAAGACCACCGGATATCTACTATAACTGAAGAGATTAATTTCATAAAGTTGATGAGTCTATCACTTGTGTATTTACAAAGTCTTGCAAGCTTCTGCTCTATGAAGCACATTTTAAACTTTCCATTTTAGAAAGTTTAGTTGTGAATATTGAATGCCTCAAAATGAAGATTTTCTCTGAAGGAATCACGAGCACACCAAAGTTGCACAAACTTGAATTAAATTGGGAAGCATTTGAACAAAGTTTGGAAGTTGGAGTGAATACAACCATTAAACAAAGCATTGAAAAGAGGTATGTATTGAGATTCTCTTACATATATAAATGAGATTTAGTAAAGTAATTAAGTAACATTTCTATACAATTCTTGCTTTTACTTTAAATATCTTCTACTAATTAAATAGTCGAAGTCTTTCAACCCAAAAAAAAAAAAAAAATAGTAAACAGTATAAGACCATCTCCAATGCATATGTCAATGCCAATGCCAAATTTGGCATAAAATATAGTGAAATGTTATATTTGGCACATCATTTTAGCATTATACTACAATGCAAAATTCTATTTGATTTGCTATTTTTTATTTTTTAATTATTTAAAATTATAAAAGTCAACAAATACAACCAATGCATTCAATGAATGTATTGAATATTTTTTGAGAATTATTTTAATCTCAATTTTCCCTACCAAGTTTGTTAAATTTTTATTATTTAAAATTAAAAAGTTAATAAATACGGCTGCATTTATTGTTGTGCCAAATTCAGCACAGCTTTTAACATTGCATTGGAGTATGCTTTTTTTACTTTGTGCTAAATTATAGCATTAGCACAGTGATTTAACATTGCATTGAAGATGCTCTAAGTAGATAGATTATTCAATATAGTTTGCTAAAAATTGCTGCTCATCAAGTTATTTATGTTGAATTCAGATATGGTGGGAATGCATGCAGTTGGATTGATCAATCCAATTGATATGATTTGGCTCAGACTTGTAATATATGTATTTTCTAAATATGTAGTTGTTTTTAAATCCTATATCAAACAGGTGAAACGGAAACGCCTGAAACATGAAAATGGGCGGGGGTAGCAAGCAAGGGTCAAGGAATGAGAGTAGGGATGGAGGAACCGAGTTCCCAACCCCATTTCCCCATTGACATCATTACTAGCGGGGGTATGAGATAATGATAAAGTTATTTCCGTGTGTATAAAGGCATTTGAGTATTTGACGGAATTTGCTCTTTCGACAATTGAGGTATGTTTTTAATCAAGAAGATTGGCCTCAACCAAGCTCTCTGCCCATCCTCGGCCCATCTCAGTCCATTCATTCCTTCTTGTCTGAAACGACAACCATTTTCCTAAACCTTTCTTCATATGAATTCTATTTCAATTTCTTATAAGGTTCTTCTAGGATAATGACTGTTATATATCTATTTCCATGTACTGCATGTTGTGAATGTGAAAACATACTGTTAATAGAAGAAACAATATGTTAATTTCTTGCATCAATTAAACTTATTTTTGTGGTCGGAATCCACCTTCATTGTTTTCAGGATGAATTCTGAGAATTAATATATGCTCAATTTTGGGATGAAGAAGCATATATAATATGTTCTTATTTCTAAATTTCAAAACTGGCTCATGTTCAAAGTGACTATGATATCTAGATATGTCTAGGGAATAGTATCTCGTTTTATCATCTAGCTTCTTCATTTCAAGCGGTCTTTCTTTTAGCTTTACTAACAATCTATGCATTTTTTTCTTATAAGGACTAGAGGTAATGCAATGGGGAACCTGTTGCACTAACATTAAGATCAGTTTTGGCCGTGGTGATCATGGTCCAAGGAGATGGGATTGGTAACGCGTTCTTGTGGCCCGGGTCGAGTCATAGCTCAACTTTCCATCTCATAGCCAACTTCTTATGGCATCGCAAACCTTTCTATGAACTCGGACCACTCATCTCCCTGCCGAAGGGCAATACTCAGATGAGCTCACAATATGCAGCTACTACATCTACATGTACTGTTGTGCACAAGAAGGAAGTTGTTCATGGGCAGAGGAACAAATCTCAGCATTCTCAGCTGTCTCAAGTGTGCTTATTGACTTATTGTAGCAAGACTCAAGACTGCAATCATGACCATCATGATCAACATCACAGGGTGTCTATCAACGGCTGGAATGAAGACTGTTATGGAGGTGGTTAGTTAGTCTGCTGAGGTGGCAGCTGAGGTCAGAGTTAGTTAGAAAATGCATACTAAATTATTCCTGATTTTCAGGAATTTTGTACAAACATTGTATAAATAGATTAGCTTAGTCTGTAATATCGATTATGTTCAATAGAAATGAAATAGAGCATGCTCTGCTCTTCACCATCTTCAATTTCTTAAGCTTTCATTATTGGTGTTCTCTTAGACCTTTCAACAAACACTTCTTCACCTTCATCAAACACTTGCTTTGTTTGTTATTTTACATCCCTCACGCGTCACAAATATGGTCCGATCATGACGTATACATCGGCTCCAAACCCACCATTTTCATTGCAGACCAAACCCTAGCATACCAAGCTCTTATTCAACAAGGTGATGCAGTCTTTGCTGACCACCCGGATTCAAACTTATTCAAGAAAATATTTCCTGACCATGAATATTACACGCATGCAAGCATTGCACTGTCTTCTTACGGCATGACTTGGCGTGTTCTACGCCGTAATCTCATTTTATAACATTGAGGAGTGCAATATTCAAGAGCTCGACTTCACACAAGATCGATTGAATAATTTCTTGCTTAGAGTGTTCAAAGTGTTTGTTGTTATGCAAAAAATATGGAAGATTGAGTTCAGAAATATGTGGAATGAGTTTCAGGAAATTATCAAAAGAAGAGACGATTCGATCATGTCTTTAATCAGAGCAAGAAAGAAAATGAGGCAAGAAAAAAACGATATCTATATTGAATCAACTGATTTGATATAGATACTTTAATGGAGCTAGAAGTTGGTGATGATAAGGGCAAGGTCAAGAATCTTGAAGAAGCTGATCTGTTACTGATACTACAACGACGTTGAATATTGTGAAGCACCCAAGAATTCAAGAAAAGATTATTGAAGAAATGCATCAATAGTTATTGAGCAAGGACAAGAGAGGATCAAGGAGGATGATTTGCAAAAAATGCCTTATTTAAAAGCAGTGATTCTTGAAGGTTTGAGACGTCAGCCGCAGGTGAATGTGGTGGCAGTGCCACATACAACAACTGAGGATGTGAAATTGGGTGGGTACCTTGTACCCAAAGGTGTTCCGGTGTACTCTTGACTGTATTACGAATGGGCCTGTTTTGTTCCGGTTTACTTCAAAACGTGCAGCGTTTTTGAAGAGAAAGGCCAACCTTTTCCTCTGAAGAGGAGTCTGATACTCATAGACTCCAGGTGAAGCTGCAAAACGTGGAACGGATAATTGAATTTTAAATATCTTGACAGTTGGCGTGCTTGACTAGGTCAAGTTTGAGTGGGTCACATATTTGCAAAGGCTGATTGCGACTTACCCAAGTTGGGCCTTACTACGCTGACCCAACCCATTGGCCTTGATCTTAACCGGATTGGGCCTGAAAACGGACTAGGTATATGTGACCAAATTTGACCACTACAGTTATCATCTTTTATACACCATATCATTTACCCGATTGTCGGATTGAATCTATATTACATTACAAAAAGAAAATAAAATAAAAGTGTTAATGAGTTGAAAATACAAGTTTTATGGAGTTATAATCAACAAAAACTATGAAAACAACAACCAAATGATGCGACAAGTTCTTATCATATCATCCCATAATTTATATCGTAATAAAAACTCACTTACCATATAATTTGAATTGATTTTTTTTTAATTGTATAATATATTACCGATAACAAAAATATCTTGTTTTTAAAAGCAGCCAGTTGACTTGGGATCGGGACTTGTGGATGCTGGGCTCTTGACTGTATTACCAATGGGCCTGTTTTGTTCTCTAATAGGTGATTGAATTTCATGGACTGGACCTGCTTTCGTACATTTTTTTTCTCTGGGCTCAAAGTCTTAATAAGGATTTTAAATCTTTGTTTAATTCATAATGAATATTAATAATTTGAGTAAATATTTGTTTAGTATAGGGCATATTTGTTTCCTGTATTGTTTAGTATTAAAGATTTAAAATGTATTAGGTAATGCAATATAGTGCGAATAAAGATTCTAATTCAACAAATACAACACTATCTAATATATAGAAAAATGTTATATTAGCACGTGAGTTTTTTTTTTTTTTTAATCAAGTTATAAAAATATTAATATAATTATATATAAAATTTAAAATATTAATCAAATTAATATTTTAAAAATAATTATATATAATATTAAAAATTATATAAAATATTAAAAAATAAAATAAAATATTAAATATTAAAAATTAATTGTAACATGATTTTGAAAATAACTTAATTAAATAAAAATAAAATATAGTTATACATCGATCATTGTGTCAACTTTATATGATCTAATACAAATATACAAAATACATCACCAAACATGAGACTGTACAAATATAATACAATCCAATCCAACCCTATATAGTACCTATGATACACCAACCGTGCCCATAGATATATAATTGTTGTTAAAAAAAAAAAAAAAAAAAAAAGAATTGTACTTAAAATGCATCTCAATTCTAAACTTAAATTTTGTTCACATATATAATATAGATTTCATAGACTTTAGTGCAATATAATGTTGAAGATATTATGAATTAAATTCCATTATAATATCAATAATAATAAAGCCATCTTGTTGAATTTGAGGAGGTCATGCACTCATGCTTAGTTATAAAAGCATTTCACTTGAACAAAATGATGAATGCTTAGTTATCTGTATGTGTGTTTATATAGAGATACAAAGGAAGTATAGAAAAAAAAACATAATTGATGCAATAAAAACTTTAAGAGAAAAAGCTTCTCTATAAGTGAAAAATCTTTGTTTCTGTCTATATTTGACCACAGAGGGATTGTGTTTACATTCGTTTTTCTTGATATGCAAAACGGCAATTGTAGGGACAGCTTCCTCATCTTTTTGATTTGTGGAGGTCCCTCTGTGTCTTTTCGGTGGTTATTCTCATCAAAGACTTAACAAAATGTCCATGTGACTTCAAATTAGGCACATACAATGTCCATGTGAACAAAAATATATAATAATTAGCAATGTTGTAGAAAGCGCTAGGCGTTAGTCGGGCGGCGACCCCCCGCCTAGCGCCTAGACTGCTTAGTCGGGGACTAGGCGGGGACTAGGCGGCAAGCCGGAAGCCCGTAAGCCGGCCGGCCGGAGGCTCGGAAGTTGGCCGGACGAAAAAAAAAATTATAGTTTTTTTTTTTTTTATAATATATTTTTGCAATTGATTTGCAAACCAAAAATATAATATGCAAAGTTATATGCAAAGTAATATGCATTGTATTATTGTAATATGAGAAGTTATCCTAAAAAGGTAAAAAAATATTAAAATAATATGCAAAGTTACTGCTGCTTCACTGTTGTAGTGTTGTGTACTTGTGTTGCACTGTTGCCTACTTGCCTCTCTTTAGTTTAGATGGATGATAGATCATTAGATCAAATCAAAATATCAAAAAAAAAAAAAAAAAAAAAAAAAAATTGTCTTTTAATGAAACCCCCAGGTTCGACGCCGTTTTGGGGGTTTCTTTTTTTTTTTTTTTTTTTCAAAAGTCAAAGTTGGCTTCACGGCGTTGACCACCGCCTTTGACCGCCTAGAACCGAATTTGACCACCGATTTTGACCGAATTTGACCACCGATTTTTACCGCCTATGACCGCCTAGCACTGATTTTGACCGTCTTTGACCGACTTTGACCATGGCCGCCTAATCCAGCCGACTACACCAAAATCGCGGCGGTAAACCTCCGCCTAGCGATTAGTCACCGCCTAGCCGCCGCCTAGCTCCGCCTTTTACATCACTGATAATTAGAGTGTAGCTGCTATACAACATTTTGTACAGGAGAGTAATTTATTTTCTTAATATTTTTATTAATATTCTTCAAACGAATTGAATTATCAGTTTTGGATTTATGCATGGACATCCTCACGTGAAGATATACCCCACCTCAATTATTTTCTATATAAATTGTTAAAAGAATAATATCTATCTAAGAATTGTGTGATTGGAAATTATGGTCCAACAACACAAAGAGTAGACTTTAGTGTCACATCTTGTCAATACTCAAGTAAGGGAGAAAAAAAGAAGAAGTGGGTCCAGACTCCAGACACCAGATTTTGAATTTATTTTATTTTTATTTTTTTCAATAGTAAGGCCTTACGTTGAATTTTGCACTTACTCACTTCTTCCTTTTTTCCCCCTCGTATAAAAGTTCAGGTATTTTATTTTTCGAATGAATCGCTGTTCGCTACTTGCTTTGAATTAATTAAAAATCGGGTAGATTATTGAATGTTGTTTTTGAAAAAGGTCGATTTTTTGTCCTTTCTCTTTTAAAATATTTCTTGCATCAATTGTGTTTTTCCTGTATATGCAAGTGAAAAAGCTTTGCTTCAGTCTATATTTGACTATAGAGGGGTTGTGTTTTTTTTTTTTTTTTTTGAAACTTACATTCATTTGTTTTGTTGTGCAAAACGTGCAACACGGTAGGTCAGAAATTCCAGGAAAACAGCAATTGTAGGGACATCTTCCTCACTTTTTCTTTTAGTGGAGGACCCATGTGTCTGTGGCTTATTCAATGACAGTGACCATTCTAATTAAAGAGTAATAAAATATTCATGTGAATACAAATTAGGTACGCCATACACAATGTCCATCTAAACATAATATATACTGAATTATTGATTAAAGTTTATCTCAAATACTGAATTATTGCTACACTCCTATTAAAAGGGTCAGTATTTTAAACACCGACTGAATAAGATCCAAACATTATTCATGGGAAAATCTATGCTGTACAAATAAAAGTAGGTAGAATTTCACATAAGTCCTACCTTTTTGGTGATTTATCACCTTTATAAATATCTTTTCAAATTCATTACTTTAGTCTTTACTTTTTCCAAAACTCATCACTTTAGTCTATTTGACCAAATATGTGAAAGTCAACTATTTTAAAACCTATGAAAGTACATTTTTACCCCTATTACTATTTAATTTAGCTAAAATGATTATCTTAACTTTAAATTAAAATGAAAAACAATAAAACTCTCAATAATAAAATCTTAAATAAATATATTATAAAAAAAAAGCTTAAATAAATAATTAAAAAAATCCATTAATTTTTTCTTATTTTTTATTTTTTCACAATGAATTTTTATTTAGCTAAAATGATTATCTTAATTTTAAATTAAATTGAAAAACAATAAAATTTTTAATAATAAAATAATAAATAAATAGATTACAAAAAAAAAATGAAAAAAAATTATTTAAGCTAAGATAATCATTTTAGCTAAATTAATATCCATTATGAAAAAAATAAAAATAAAATAAAAATTATATTTTATTATTATTATTTATTTGAAAAAAATTATTATTTAAGATTTTATTATTGAGAATTTTATTATTTTTCATTTTATTTTAAAGCTAATATAATCATTTTAGCTAAATTAAACAGTAATAAGGGCAAAAGTGTACTTTCACAGGTTTTAAAATAGTTGACTTTCACATATTTAGTCAAATGGACTAAAGTGATGAGTTTTGGAAAAAGTAAGGACTAAAGTGGTGAATTTGGAAAGACATTTATAAAGGTGACAAATCACCAAAAAGGTAGGAGTTTTGTAAAATTCTGCCATAAAAGTATGTATTGTAGAGTAGCATTTCCATATAACATTTATATGAGGACACAAGGACCGAGAAAATAAAGGTTCGCAAGCATGAATGAGTGAATGACCCTACAACTTTTCCTTTTCTAGTGGTAATATATACCGATTAAAGTTTCAAAAGATGAGAGTATGCGAGTATACTACTACATTTTTTATTTTTCAATATGTGGTTTAGCAGTGGTACAGTTTTGCTATCTATGTTTAATCCAACCGAATCAAATCGAAAATAGGTATTCAAGTTGAGTCACCCTGTTGAAAATTAATATTGTACACTAAAACTCTGAATAACTATAATAATCAAATTTTGCAACATAAAAAATTCATTATCAATTATAGTTGGAGTTAAAAGTTATTCCCTACATTATCAACAAATGTAGGGAATAACTTGTGGAGGAAAAACTTAAATCTCTGCCAAATGATTTAAATGTTTAGGTATTTTATAATCTTCTAGTCGTTTATTTGCCAAACAAATTGCTACTTCCCTTTGATTAATTAAAAATTGGTTGTAAAATTGGGTCAAGTGTTGAATGTACGTTCTGTTTTGAAATGATTGATTTATTTTTATTTTTCTCTCTCTCTAAAGTATTTATTGCATCAATTATGTTTTTTTTTCTTTATCCGCAGTGAAAAAGCTTTGCTTTGGAAAACGTGTAATACGAAAGGTTGATGTTCACGATTCAAGATCTTTATCCATGATATTGGTCAAATCCTTTGCTAAATTTTACACATTTAGTAGAACTCTGTCTAATGATGCAAATGCCTCTTTTGTTGTTTCATATCAAGAATGGAAGATTGAAAATAAAAAGAAAAAGAAATTATAAGAATTATAATCTAGAATCTTTTGTAATTATGCTAAGTAGGAACACTAGTGAGGCTTTTCTCCTGGTTTGGTGAGCTAGTGCTAAATGACTCAACAAATTGGTCTTTTCTTCAAGAATATAATCTAATCTAAGATTGCTTTGGCTGTTGTCTTCATTTCCTTTTACCTTTTTCTTTCTTTTTAATATATTTATTAATAAAGTTAGAGCTTTATCTTTCGATAATCAATAACATATTACCAATTTGCTTATAAAAAATTAAGTAAGAATCCCACTAATATCATCAGCTAATGAGAAACAAGGTACATGTAACATGCACTTGTTGGTTTGTTAATTGACTTTTTTTTTGGGGTTTGAATCAATGAATTTTGAACATTATAATAAAATCAAATTGTATTAAATTAATCTAAAATGCTTTCTTCTTCTTCTCTTGCCATATTCCAATTATTCACTCACTCACTCAATTACCGATTCTTGTTCTTACTGAAACATAAGAGTAGCAACAACCTTCAACTCTGAATCCTGAAAAGCTCTGAAATAGTTCCACAGGTGCAATTTTGCAGTCTCGTTACTTTCTTCTTCTAATTAATAGTTGTGGTGGCTGTCATTTTCTAATTAATAATCTGTCATTTTTCTAATTAATAATTTTTTCAGTTTCGTCACATGAATCATAAGATAATATAATGGATAATGTGACAATTATATAACATGTGTCAATATTATCATGAACAAGTTTTTGAGCAAAATATTTGGGTTTATGCAGGTGCAGCATTAATTATCTGAAGTTCATCAATAGGCATGAAACATTTTCAAAACAAGGAATGGAAACTTTGGAGCAATAAATTAAACCTCTGCCATATGATATACAAGTTTTGGTATTTTTATATTCTTCTAGTGGTTTATTTTCCAAATGAATATTGGCCACTTGTTTTTAATTACTTAAAAATTGGTAGCAAAATCGGGTGAATTCTATCCCCCACGCATCCTATGGAGCAAATGCAAACGCACCCAATAAAAGTAGAATGAAATCAAACAAATGTATAGACATCCTTATCAAATTATTCACTTTTTTCTTTTGGCATAACCTAAAGGTGACATCCAACAAATGTAGGGACATCACAATATCACATCCCCAACCGAAGGTCATCCTTAATAAATAAAAAAATGTAACACATTTTGGATTAACATTACCCTTGTTATACAATACGTTAATACTAGTAATTTTACTCTACAAATTACAAGACTTGTATATAATTAACTATCAAATGATTACTATTTATTGGATTATTCTAATTTTAAAAATAAAAAAACAACAACAGTGACATCTCTAGTAACTACAAAACTAAGATTAGTATAAAAATTTCTACAATATATGTATGTATTGTTCATTTTAAGAGACCATATATATATGTTACAATACAATACAGACGTATTGTATCGTAGCATTTCTATATAACATTTATACAATGACAAATGGACCAAGAAAACAAAGAAAGCAACAAAAACATTTCCATATTAAAGGCATGAATGACCCTACAACTTTCCCTTTTGTAGTGATGAGACGACTTCAAGTCTTCCACTTACTAATAATAATAATAATAATAGTTAATGGAAGAAAATATAGAGTAATGCAAATTGTTCAAGGATGTGACAATCTAATTTGTAGCAATTATATTTATTATGGACTTTCACACATGTATATTTATTTACATTGAATCTTGTTATTTTCATTTTCATATACATAGTAATTTTCACAAATTCTGATTTTTATATAATTCAAGTTCGTCCTGTGAAGATTTTCTGCTGGATTTATTAATAAAAATTGATGAGGAACTCTGTTTTTGTTCTGCTTCTTCCATTGGATGCTCTGCTTTGGCTTGCTCTGTGATTTGGACATGTGATAATACATATAATTGTTTTCCCTAATCAAGTGGGATTCACATTTTTCCCTACACAATGGGCTTACTTTGAGATTTAATTTTTTATTCACCCATTAATCATTTGGTTGTTTAAGTATACCAATTCGATACTCTCACAAAGGAGAATTCGAATATACTTTGATCCTACATTCTCAAGAATCAATTATACTCAAATAAT